>JAWQFJ010028213.1:127500-162500 GCA_034096865.1 Theodoxus fluviatilis | reverse complement strand
TGGTGGTGACTGTGGTGGTGACTGTGGTGGTGACTGTGGTGGTTACACACATCGTGACTGTGGTTGTGACTGTAGTTGTGACTGTGCTGGTGACTGTGGTGGTGACTGTGGTTGTGACTGTGGTGGTGACTGTGCTGGTGACTGTGGTGGTGACTGTGGTGGTGACTGTGGTGGTGACTGTGGTGGTGACTGTGGTGGTGACTGTAGTTGTGACTGTGGTGGTGACTGTGGTGGTGACTGTGGTGGTGACTGTGGTGGTGACTGTGGTGGTGACTGTGGTGGTGACTGTAGTTGTGACTGTGGTGGTGACTGTGGTGGTGACTGTGGTGGTGACTGTGGTGGTGACTGTGGTGGTGACTGTGGTGGTGACTGTGGTGGTAACTGTGGTGGTGACTGTGGTGGTTACACACATCGTGACTGTGGTTGTGACTGTGGTGGTGACTGTGGTGGTGACTGTGGTGGTGACTGTGGTGGTGACTGTGGTGGTGACTGTAGTTGTGACTGTGGTGGTGACTGTGGTGGTGACTGTGGTGGTGACTGTGGTGGTAACTGTGGTGGTGACTGTGGTGGTTACACACATCGTGACTGTGGTTGTGACTGTGGTGGTGACTGTGGTGGTGACTGTGGTGGTGACTGTGGTGGTGACTGTGGTGGTGACTGTGCTGGTGACTGTGGTGGTAACTGTGGTGGTGACTGTGGTGGTTACACATATCGTGACTGTGGTGGTGACTGTGGTGGTGACTGTGGTGGTAACTGTGGTGGTGACTGTGGTGGTTACACACATCGTGACTGTGGTTGTGACTGTGGTGGTGACTGTGGTGGTGACTGTGGTGGTGACTGTGGTGGTGACTGTGGTGGTGACTGTAGTTGTGACTGTGGTGGTGACTGTGGTGGTGACTGTGGTGGTGACTGTGGTGGTAACTGTGGTGGTGACTGTGGTGGTTACACACATCGTGACTGTGGTTGTGACTGTGGTGGTGACTGTGGTGGTGACTGTGGTGGTGACTGTGGTGGTGACTGTGCTGGTGACTGTGGTGGTAACTGTGGTGGTGACTGTGGTGATTACACACATCGTGACTGTGGTTGTGACTGTGGTTGTGACTGTGGTGGTGACTGTGGTGGTGATATGGTGGTTACACACATCGTGACTGTGGTTGTGACTGTGGTGGTGACTGTGGTTGTGACTGTGGTGGTGACTGTGGTGGTGACTGTGGTGGTGACTGTGGTGGTGACTGTAGTTGTGACTGTGGTGGTGACTATGGTGGTGACTGTGGTGGTGACTGTGGTGGTGACTGTGGTGGTTACACACATCGTTGACTGTGGTTGTGACTGTAGTTGTGACTGTGCTGGTGACTGTGGTGGTGACTGTGGTTGTGACTGTGGTGGTGACTGTGCTGGTGACTGTGGTGGTGACTGTGGTGGTGACTGTGGTGGTGACTGTGGTGGTGACTGTAGTTGTGACTGTGGTGGTGACTGTGGTGGTGACTGTGGTGGTGACTGTGGTGGTGACTGTGGTGGTGACTGTGGTGGTGACTGTGGTGGTGACTGTGGTGGTGACTGTGGTGGTGACTGTGGTGGTGACTGTGGTGGTGACTGTGGTGGTGACTGTGGTGGTGACTGTGGTGGTAACTGTGGTGGTGACTGTGGTGGTTACACACATCGTGACTGTGGTTGTGACTGTGGTGGTGACTGTGGTGGTGACTGTGGTGGTGACTGTGGTGGTGACTGTGGTGGTGACTGTAGTTGTGACTGTGGTGGTGACTGTGGTGGTGACTGTGGTGGTGACTGTGGTGGTAACTGTGGTGGTGACTGTGGTGGTTACACACATCGTGACTGTGGTTGTGACTGTGGTGGTGACTGTGGTGGTGACTGTGGTGGTGACTGTGGTGGTGACTGTGGTGGTGACTGTAGTTGTGACTGTGGTGGTGACTGTGGTGGTGACTGTGGTGGTGACTGTGGTGGTAACTGTGGTGGTGACTGTGGTGGTTACACACATCGTGACTGTGGTTGTGACTGTGGTGGTGACTGTGGTGGTGACTGTGGTGGTGACTGTGGTGGTGACTGTGCTGGTGACTGTGGTGGTAACTGTGGTGGTGACTGTGGTGATTACACACATCGTGACTGTGGTTGTGACTGTGGTTGTGACTGTGGTGGTGACTGTGGTGGTGATATGGTGGTTACACACATCGTGACTGTGGTTGTGACTGTGGTGGTGACTGTGGTTGTGACTGTGGTGGTGACTGTGGTGGTGACTGTGGTGGTGACTGTGGTGGTGACTGTAGTTGTGACTGTGGTGGTGACTATGGTGGTGACTGTGGTGGTGACTGTGGTGGTGACTGTGGTGGTTACACACATCGTGACTGTGGTTGTGACTGTAGTTGTGACTGTGCTGGTGACTGTGGTGGTGACTGTGGTTGTGACTGTGGTGGTGACTGTGCTGGTGACTGTGGTGGTGACTGTGGTGGTGACTGTGGTGGTGACTGTGGTGGTGACTGTAGTTGTGACTGTGGTGGTGACTGTGGTGGTGACTGTGGTGGTGACTGTGGTGGTGACTGTGGTGGTGACTGTGGTGGTGACTGTGGTGGTGACTGTGGTGGTGACTGTGGTGGTGACTGTGGTGGTGACTGTGGTGGTGACTGTGGTGGTGACTGTGGTGGTGACTGTGGTGGTAACTGTGGTGGTGACTGTGGTGGTTACACACATCGTGACTGTGGTTGTGACTGTGGTGGTGACTGTGGTGGTGACTGTGGTGGTGACTGTGGTGGTGACTGTGGTGGTGACTGTAGTTGTGACTGTGGTGGTGACTGTGGTGGTGACTGTGGTGGTGACTGTGGTGGTAACTGTGGTGGTGACTGTGGTGGTTACACACATCGTGACTGTGGTTGTGACTGTGGTGGTGACTGTGGTGGTGACTGTGGTGGTGACTGTGGTGGTGACTGTGGTGGTGACTGTGCTGGTGACTGTGGTGGTAACTGTGGTGGTGACTGTGGTGGTTACAAACATCGTGACTGTGGTTGTGACTGTGGTTGTGACTGTGGTGGTGACTGTGGTGGTGATATGGTGGTTACACACATCGTGACTGTGGTTGTGACTGTGGTGGTGACTGCGGTGGTGACTGCGGTGGTGACTGTGGTGGTGATATGGTGGTGACTGTGGTGGTGACTGTGGTGGTGACTGTGCTGGTGACTGTGGTTGTGACTGTGGTGGTGACTGTGGTGGTGACTGTGGTGGTGACTGTGGTGGTGACTGTGGTGGTGACTGTGGTGGTGACTGTGGTGATGACTGTGGTGGTGGTGTGGTGGTGACTGTGGTGGTGACTGTGGTGGTGACTGTGGTGGTGACTGTGGTGGTGACTGTGGTGGTGACTGTGGTGGTGACTGTGGTGGTGACTGTGGTGGTGACTGTGGTGGTGACTGTGGTGGTGACTGTGGTGGTGGTGTGGTGGTGACTGTGGTGGTGACTGTGGTGGTACTGTGGTGGTGACTGTAGTTGTGACTGTGGTGGTGACTGTGGTGGTGACTGTGGTGTGACTGTGGTGGTGACTGTGGTGGTGACTGTGGTGGTACTGTGGTGGTGACTGTAGTTGTGACTGTGGTGGTGACTGTGGTGGTTACTGTGGTGGTTACTGTGGTGGTGACTGTGGTGGTGACTTGGGTGGTGACTGTGGTGATGATATGGTAGTGATATGGTGGTTACACTTGACTTGCTTTGTCCAGGCACACGTACGAAGTGGCGCCAGCATTCGTGCTGATCGAGAAGTACGTGGTGGAGAAGATCTGCAGTCTGCTGGGCTTCAGGCAGGGAGACGGAGTCTTCGGACCTGGTAAGACGTTTGCTGTGCGCGCGTCACATGTCCTCTCTCCTTCGCTCCTGGGAAAGTCTTGTCATTCTTTCCGCTCTCTCTGTCTCTGTCTCTCTCTCTATCTCTCTCTGTGTCTGTCTCTCTGTCTCTCTCTATCTCTCTGTCTCTCTCTCTCATCTCTCTTTCTCTCTCTCTCATCTCTCTTTCTCTCTCTCTCATCTCTCTTTCTCTCTTTCTCTCTCTCTGTCGGTCTCTCTGTGTCTCTCTCTCTGTCTGTCTCTATGTCTGTCTGTCTGTCTCTCTGTCTGTCTGTCTGTCTCTCTCTCTCTCTCTGTGTCTCTCTCTGTGTCTCTCTCTGTGTCTCTCTCTGTCTCTTCTCTCTCTCTCTCTCTCCTTCTCTCTCTCTCTCTCTCTCTCTCTCTCTGTCCTGTCTGTCTGTCTGTCTGTCCTGTCTGTCTGTCTGTCTGTCTGTCTGTCTGTCTGCCTGTCTGTCTGTCTGTATGTCTGTCTGTCTGTCTGTCTGTCTATCTGTCTCTCTCTCTCTCTCTTTCTCTCTCTCTTTGTACCGCATTTGTTGTATTGCGTCATGCACCAGGCAAACATATGCAGTTTGCACGTAAGTTTTCGTGTCAGCTGAGCTCATCTAATAAATGCTTAATTTAACTGTGTATGTGGACATCCGCGCATTATACATTGTAAAGAGCGCGCATAAATACTTCCCCGGAATGTAATTAAAATGAAGAACTCACATGAACTCATCATGATTGTCGAATGACTGCGTCTTCTAACCTTGATTTGAAATGCCAGTACTGTACTTTCCCAATACACAGGTGGATCGTTCAACAACATCATGGCGTTGCATCTGGCTCGGTACAAGTACTGCCCAGAGGTCAAGACACAAGGGCTGTATGGCTCCCAGAAAGCTCGATTTTACACCTCAGTGGAGGCAAGTCTGTCCTCTGCTCTAACACTGACGTGTTCCGAGCACTGTGCTGCTGGCAGCCTGTGTTTGTGGTCCGTCATCACTGTCTAGAAATATTGTCTGTCCGTGTCCGAATACCTTTTCAGTGCTTTTATCGTATTTGCTGTTGAAAATGGTAATTGCAGTCTTTCTTCCTCATCTTTCTTCCTTTTGCTTCTTCTTTCCTCTTGCTTCTTCTTTCCTCCTCCTCCTCCTCCTCCTCCTCCTCCTCCTCCTCCTCCTCCTCCTCCTCCTCCTCCTCCTCCTCCTCCTCCTCCTCCTCCTCCTCCTCCTCCTCCTCCCCCTCCTCCTCTCTTTCCTACCTCCTCCTCCTCCTCCTCTCCTCCTCCTCCTCGTCCTCCTCGTCCTCCTTCCTCCTCCTCCTCCTCCTCCTCCTCCTCCTCCTCCTCCTCCCCCTCCTCCTCCTCCTCCTCCTCCACCTCCTCCTCCACCCTCCACCTCCTCCTCTTCCTCCTCTTCCTCCTCCTCCTCCTCCTCCTCCTCCTCTTCCTCCTCCTCCTCCTCCTCTTTTCCGTCGTCATCGTCGTCGTTACATTAACCATTCCTACTACAATGTTAATGATGTTTTATTTCAGAACTTTAAACTGTGCTAGACTAATTCTGTAGAACACCTGAATGTACTGGAAATCTAAAAGTTCTGGAAATCTAGTTGTGAACCAAATTTAAGCAACATTAGCGATTGAAACATATTTCGTGCAAAGCAGCAAATCGGCTACCAAAATAAGTGCAGCTTAAAAAAAATACTGTATTAAGGCAGACCATGTTAAATAATTTCTTAAATAAACCACCTTGTTCTCACCGGAAGTGGCTTGTTCCCACCGGAAGTGCAGTGTTCCCACCGGAAGTGGCTTGTCCCCACCGGAAGTGGCTTGTTCCCACCGGAAGTGGCGTGTCCCCACCAGAAGTGGCTTGCTCCCATCGGAGGTGGCTTGTTCCCGCAAAGGGGCGTGTTCCCACCGGAAGTGGCCTGTTCCCACCAGAAGTGACGTGTTCCCATGCAACAAAAGGCGCTCTTGCAGACGTGATTGTTATCTGCCCCCCCCCCCCCTGCTGTCATAACAGCCAATAAGTGCCGTCCGGCATTATCTTCCCTTTTGATGGACGACTTCCTGCTGCCTGCCGTGTACTTGGGGCACAGCGCACGGCCGGTGTGGGCGTGTGGAGATCCCCTGCAGTTCATGTTGACCTTGCACGCTGGAGAGTACATCATGGCGGGCTTCCCAGGACGGGAGACGCTAGCAGTCAAAGAAAGTCCACCAGAGGCGCGTTTCGTTTCCCAAGTGTTCAGATGAGCGCTCACGGCAGGCACTCGCGAAGCCCGAAGCTTTCGCCCAAACTGAACCTGCCCACGCAGGCGCTCGCCGTGAGCGCTCACCTCTGAACATTTTTAAAACTTTGAAAGCGAAACGCGCCTGTTGGATTGTCCCTGACTGACTTCGCTAGCGTCTCCTGTCCTTGGCCCGTATGCACGAGAAGGAAGGAAAAGTCATCATGAGCCAGACTTATTTCTAAAGTAAACACTTTCGAAGTTACGTCAGACGTTACTCGCTATGCATGGGCGATGAGTTGCATTGAAGTTGTGACTGTAGAGGTATGTAGTAACTAGCTGGGGGAATCCCGGGAATTCCGTCATTGTGCGCATGTGCAAGCGCCTTTGGCTGTCGTCTGCTTGTTTACAGATAACGCGCATTATGTGCGCATGCAAGTCCTCGTGCAACTCATCTGCAATTTCCAATATTTCATGACGATGAAATATAAATATATTGTATATTTCTTTATCATTGAACGAATCAAGCGGATTCGGGCGGTCGCTATTCTGTCCCATCTCCTTCGTTGCAGTTGCCGATCAAACACACACGTGAACGCTGTCATCCTTTGTGTTGACATAAGCTTACGTTCTCGCTGCAGCCTCAGCTCGCACTTTTCCCGCCAAACTCGTGAAACCCTGGCGTACGTCAACACGCATTTCCTCATTAACAAAATTTTAGCCATTTAATCTTAACAATGTTTTCATGACAAAAAATGCCATTTAAATGAATCGTGTTTATGGCATCAGATAAAACCAGCTTTGTACACTATGTCAACAGATGCTTCGGCGTGTAGTTGCGTCGACCCGTATTTCCATTTTTTAAATGTAGGAGCTTTCTAGACCTATAGATGCATTCAACATACAGCTTTGATAAATTAATGCTGTTCTTTGGATGGTCTTCTAGTATCCTAAAATACAGCGTTTTCTGTGCGAACCGTAAATAGCAATGGCGGCTTAACTCCCTGTTACTACGGTCGTGCTCATGGGCCCTGGCGGAAGTAAAATTAGGGTTGATTAACTACATGGTTACTTTGGAAGGAACCACAATTTTCGACTCATGCATTCCTTAGTAGTGATTTTACTTCAAAAGTTGACACTTACTCACAAAGTAAGGCGTTACTTCCCTCTCATGCATACGACCCCTGGGAATCCCGGCTCTCTCGCTTGCTGTGCCGTGTTTGGCGGCGTCTTTCCTGCTGCCGACCCGTACGTCCCAGAATGCATCCCGTTGAAGACCAATCTTTGTCATCCTCTCTGACCAGCGAACTTGAGCACTATAACAAAAGTATTGGGTTCACAGCATAAAATTATTCAAAAATGTTCACGTACACGAATATCATTTTCATTCGTCACATTTTCAAGTCTCATTCGTAGCCGGTGTAATGTATAAAACGTGTTTGAAACGATGCGAATGAAATCAGTTACTGAATTTATCCCTCCAGGTTTACTGGAGGTCCTACAGACTTTATCTGTCTGTGTGTGTGTGTGTGTGTGTGTGTGTGTGTCTGTCTGTCCCGTCTCCACGGCCTATATCTCAAAAACTACTGGACGGATTTCCTTGAGATTTTGCACACTGACTGGAAGTTAGGTCCCATTCAATATTATCAAATTTTCAGAATCGAGGTTTGAAAAGAAAGTGACTTTTTTACATTTTGGTGTTTCATTGAAAATGATTCAACAGACTCCATTTTGCAAAATTTGTGACGTGATCATTTGACGGCGTATAACGTGATGTCATTTGCGAGGAGATTTTTGAAGGAGGGGTGAATAGAATAGAATAGAATTCGTGACGTCATTTGCGAGGACAGAGAATGATTTAGATAGATATGTCCTCAGATGTCTTAGGCCGCAAGGCCTTTATCTGATCTTTTGATCAGTACTGATGGCTACTCTGACTCTCTCTCTGTCTCTCTCTGACTCTCTCTCTGTCTCTCTCTCTCTCTCTGTCTCTCTCTCTGTCTCTCTCTCTCTCTGTCTCTCTCTCTCTCTCTGTCTCTCTCTCTCTCTCTCTCTTTCTCTCTCTCTCTCTCTCTCTCTCTCTCCCACCCACCCTCTTACTCTCATTCTCTCTTCCCTTCCTCCCTTTTCCCAGCTCCCCTCCCCCCCCCCCCCCTCTCTCTCTCTCTCTGTCTCTCTCTCTCTGTCTCTCTCTCTGTCTCTCTCTCTGTCTCTCTCTGTCTCTCTCTGTCTCTCTCTCTGTCTCTCTCTCTCTGTCTCTCTCTCTCTCTCTCTGTCTCTCTCTCTCTCTGTCTCTCTCTCTCTCTCTCTCTCTCACTCTTACCACATTTGAATATTTTGCCTCAAGGGCTGAATGTAAGTAAGAAAGGCAATACAGTAGTCGCCGCTTATAAAACACGCGGTTAATAAAAACAGCCGTTTTTTAAATACAGTTGGTAAGGTCCGGATTTACTTCGTTACTGATGGACATGTTCAACAAGCAAACGGTTAATAAAAACGCCGCTTATTAAAAACACTTTTGTTCGGTCCCAATGTGTTTTTAATAAGCGGCGACTACTGTACTGCCTAATTCACTACCCTTGTCTCTAAACTCAGACGATTCCAACTGCCTGTTCCGCTTTGACGTAATCTCATGACGTCATCTACGATCTAAGAGAATCGAAGAGACGACAAAGAAAGCAGTATATATAGCAAAGCGCAACCTAGGATCCTCTGACGAGCGTACCTTATCTAACCGATCAAGATAACGCGGGGATAGGGGATAAATCGAGTGTTAAAAAGATAAATCGCCGTTGTGAATAGGGGCCCAGCGAACTAACTGAATGTCGACACAATCACGCGGCACTGTTGTACATTTGCAGTCAACGTAAGATCTCGTACGACGATTTGATTCAAGGCCTAGTGCTAATTGTTTTGATGGTCTGGTCTCAGTGTCACAAAAATATGATGATTTAATCAATCCCTGACCCGGAAATGTTGGGGACAACGACCATTTCAGCGTAATGACATCGAGTCAAACCGAGTTATCTTTCCAACTTCAGCAAAACGCTTCGATATATGTTGAACCTCTACCAGCAGGCGCCAAAATGCGATACTACGAAAATAATATTGACGTTGATGGGTTAGATCCGTATGAAATACCAAACAGTTCATGCTATCATCCATTTTTCTACAATTTACAGTGCAAAATACGAACCACGAGGGTTTATGACAAGGTTGTTATAAATGCTTCACATACCTACAAGTTTACAATGGCACAGTTGGTAGAGCATTGGGCTCTTGGTCATGCATGACCAGGTTCGATTCTACACTGAAACTTTTTTTCGAGGGGTTGTGGGTTCGAACCCACCTGGTTTTTTGTGTTTGTGTGTGTGTGCGTTTTTTCCTCCTCTTTTCTCGGAGGCTGCGGGTTCGAACCCGATCTTCTTTTTTTCTTCTCCAAAACCTGGAGGTTCAGCGCCAGCGGTTTTTATAAAACTTTCGAAAGTCAAGGGACCTTAACTGTAGATTTAACTTTCGTCAAGTGACGACCTGCTGGAAAGAATGCTGTGTCGCGATAAATGTTTTCTTCATGTTTTAGATTTTGTTGGAGATTCCTGTAGGGCGACGTGCTGTCTGTCGCCTGCAGGCCCACTGCTTGTAGCTGTACACTGATGCACTTGTTTGACCTGCACTACCTTGGACGCATCGTGCTTCACCGCACTGCATGCCCAATGTTCGTAACTAGATAGTTTGAGACTAGAAATAAAGATGGCGTCCAATGTTGTCCAGGCCCACTACTCGCTACAAAAGGGAGCCCATTTCCTGGGCTTCGGCACGGACAGCCTGGTCAAGGTCGAGGTCGATGATAGAGGCAGGATGCTTCCCAGTGACCTTGAAGCCAAGATCGCGGAGGACAAGGCGGCGGTAGGTCGATATGAAGTTGTTGCTGTTTCATGGAAAATTATCGCGAATGTGTCGTGAAAGTTTGCTTGTCTGCCGTCTGGATTGCTGCTGAATGAGTGTGAAGGGCGTGAACATGTATCATGCAGTGTGATATGCGGGGCAGTTTTTGGTGTCTCAGTGAAATAACCAGCACCTTCAATGATTACTAAGACATAGAAATTGTCACCTGCGGCAAGGAGTGCCCATTCCCGGGTATGCTTTCATTAACATCGCAGTTCGCAATCGTGGGACCCTGGACAAACTGTGTGAGCTACTGCCATTCCTAATGCTACTGGAGCCTTGGGAAACTGTATGTAATGGTTGTAAGCGATGTTTGTATACAAACGCTGTATACAATGGCTGTATGTAGTGGCTGTATGAAATGGCTGCATGCAATGGCTGCATGTAATGGTTGTAAGCGATGTTTGTATACAATGGCTGCATGTAATGGTTGTAAGCAATGGTTGTATACAATGGCTGTATGCAATGGTTGTATGTAGTGGCTGTATGTAATGGCTGCAGGTAATGGCTGCATGTAATGGCTGCATGTAATGGCTGCATGTAATGGCTGCATGTAATGGCTGCATGCAATGGTTGTAAGCGATGTTTGTATACAAACGCTGTAAACAATGGCTTTATGTAATGGTTGCATGTAATGGCTGCATGTAATGGTTGTAAGCGAGATTTGTATACATTGACTATGCAATGGTTGTAAGCAACGTTTGTATACAATGGCTGCATATAATGACTGCATGTAATGGCTGTATGCAATGGTTGTAAGCGATGTTTGTATACAATGGCTGTATGCAATGGTTGTAAGCGATGTTTGTATACAATGGCTGTATATAATGGCTGCATGTAATTGCTGCATGTAATGGTTGTAAGCGATGTTTGTATACAATGGCTGTATGCAATGGTTGTAAGCGATGTTTGTATACAATGGCTGTATGCAATGGTTGTAAGCAACGTTTGTATACAATGGCTGTATACAATAGCTGCATGTAATGGCTGCATGTAATGGTTCTACGCGATGTTTGTATACAATGGCTGCATGTAATGGTTGTAAGCAATATTTGTATACAATGGCTGTATGCAATAGTTGTAAGCGATGTTTGTTTTCAATGGCTGTATGCAATGGTTGTAAGCAACGTTTGTATACAATGGCTGTATGCAATGGTTGTAAGCAATGTTTGTATACAATGGCTGTATACAATGGTTGTATGTAATGGCTGTATGTAATGGTTGTAAGCAATGTTTGTATACAATGGCTGTATACAATGGCTGTATGTAATGGTTGCATGCAATGTTTGTATACAATGGCTGTATGCAATGGCTGTATGCAATGGCTGTATGCAATGGCTGTGTGCAGTGGTTGTATGCAATGGCTGTATGCAATGTTTGTATACAATGGCTGTATACAATGGCTGTATACAATGGCTGTATGCAATGGCTGTATGCAATGGCTGTGTGCAGTGGTTGTATGCAATGGCTGTATGCAATGGTTGTATATAATGGTTGAATGCAAACGTAGTAAATCAGTGTTTGACAAGTAGTTCAGCTCCGAAGTCTGTTGCCGGGTTCAGCGTGTACACTGGGTGTATTAAAATTTCCCGAATAGTCATGATTAGTTTGGGGTTCGAATAGACAAGTTTGCCAAACAAAGAATATAGTCCTTGTCCGCAGGTGATTTGCCGTAACTTGTGCCCTTCTTTGTTGAAGTACACGTAGTTCAGCCTAAGATGTCTTTTCAATGCACAATATCCGGTGCTTTCCTTTTCAATCAGTGTGTAGCTCAGTGCCATGATCAGTGAGAGATAAAACGTGTCCACAGGGATTCCTGCCTCTCTTCGTCATGGCCACCGCGGGCTCCACGGTGCTGGGGGCCTACGACCCCTTCACGGACATCGCAGACATCTGCCAGCGCCACGACGTCTGGTTCCACGTTGACGTGAGTCCCCGAGTCCCATAGAACTTTCTCCTCGCACCCATCGCTACGTGCTGGAATTTCTCGACATGATCAGTCCGCTTGTCCTCTTAGAAAAGTGCCCGAGAAAATTCAGATTCCAAATATCCGGAGTGAAAATCGTATATCAATCCTTCCCTGAATTCGGAAAAACTGTGATTGAGTTTGTTTGCTTAATGCCAGTGGTGAGGCGTGCAGCTATATTTGTCTGGAGGTGTACATTCATCAGGAAGAGCGGTTCCAGCACGTGGCATCAACGTTGCTCAGTTGTGGCCTGGCTCTGCAAGACTCCTCTGCTGTTCAGGACGGATGGTCTTGCACGGCACCACAGGCGCCGCAGTGCCCGTGACGCAGGAACCTGTCCCATGTAGACACCCCGGCCACGTCCTCCCGCGCCACCTTGATGCAGTCTGCTGCTCCACGGAGCGCACTGCGGCGTCCAGACTCGATGCCTCGCTGTTACAGGCGCCAAGAAAAACAACGTGATTCATTGCGTTCCTTGCCGAATGCTACGTGCAGTCTGGAAAGGAAAGGTTGCCGGCTGTGCTTTCTGTAAGAAGAGACGTGCTATCAAAATTCTCTTGGAGATTCAGCGAAACATTCGGCAAAAAAGCAAAGTTTTGTTCACCCAGAAGATAGATAACGTCGTTAATGGGGGAAAGTACTCTAGTGAATACCGCCATGTGTAAGGGGGATGCACTCCATAGCAGTGAGTTATCTGTCTCCACCCCAAAACAGCCAGTTTGTCTCCACTCCAAAGCAGCCAGTTGTCTGTCTTCGCTCCAAAGCAGTCAGTTGTCTGTCTCTCTCCACTCCAAAGCAATCAGTTGTCTGTCTGTCTCCACTCCAAAGCAGCCAGTTTTCTGTCTCTCCCCACTCCAAAGCAGTCAGTTGTCTGTCTGTCTCCACTCCAAAGCAATCAGTTGTCTGTCTGTCTCCACTCCAAAGCAGTCAGTTGTCTGTCTGTCTCCACTCCAAAGCAGTCAGTTGTCTGTCTGTCTCCACTCCAAAGCAATCAGTTGTCTGTCTGTCTCCACTCCAAAGCAGTCAGTTGTCTGTCTGTCTCCACTCCAAAGCAGTCAGTTGTCTGTCTGTCTCCACTCCAAAGCAGTCAGTTGTCTGTCTGTCTCCACTCCAAAGCAATCAGTTGTCTGTCTGTCTCCACTCCAAAGCAGTCAGTTGTCTGTCTGTCTCCACTCCAAAGCAATCAGTTGTCTGTCTTCACTCCAAAGCAATCAGTTGTCTGTCGGTCTCCACTCCAAAGCAGTCAGTTGTCTGTCTGTCTCCACTCCAAAGCAGCCAGTTGTCTGTCTGTCTCCACTCCAAAGCAATCAGTTGTCTGTCTGTCTCCACTCCAAAGCAATCAGTTGTCTGTCTGTCTCCACTCCAAAGCAATCAGTTGTCTGTCTGTCTCCACTCCAAAGCAGTCAGTTGTCTGTCTGTCTCCACTCCAAAGCAATCAGTTGTCTGTCTGTCTCCACTCCAAAGCAGTCAGTTGTCTGTCTGTCTCCACTCCAAAGCAATCAGTTGTCTGTCTGTCTCCACTCCAAAGCAGCCAGTTGTCTGTCTCCACTCCAAAGCAGTCAGTTGTCTGTCTGTCTCCACTCCAAAGCAGCCAGTTGTCTGTCTCCACTCCAAAGCAATCAGTTGTCTGTCTCCACTCCAAAGCAATCAGTTGTCTGTCTGTCTCCACTTCAAAGCAGTCAGTTGTCTGTCTGTCTCCACTCTAAAGCAGTCAGTTGTCTGTCTTTCTCCACTCCAAAGCAATCAGTTGTCTGTCTCCACTCCAAAGCAGTCAGTTGTCTGTCTGTCTCCACTCCAAAGCAGCCAGTTGTCTGTCTCCACTCCAAAGCAATCAGTTGTCTGTCTCCACTCCAAAGCAGTCAGTTGTCTGTCTGTCTCCACTCCAAAGGAGTCAGTTGTCTGTCTCCACTCCAAAGCAGTCAGTTGTCTGTCTGTCTCCACTCCAAAGCAATCAGTTGTGTGTCTGTCTCCACTCCAAAGCAATCAGTTGTCTGTCTCCACTCCAAAGCAATCAGTTGTCTGTCTGTCTCCACTCCAAAGCAGCCAGTTGTCTGTCTGTCTCCACTCCAAAGCAGTCAGTTGTCTGTCTGTCTCCACTCCAAAGCAGTCAGTTGTCTGTCTGTCTCCACACCAAAGCAGTCAGTTGTCTGTCTGTCTCCACTCCAAAGCAATCAGTTGTCTGTCTGTCTCCACTCCAAAGCAATCAGTTGTCTGTCTGTCTCCACTCCAAAGCAATCAGTTGTCTGTCTCCACTCCAAAGCAATCAGTTGTCTGTCTGTCTCCACTCCAAAGCAGTCAGTTGTCTGTCTCCACTCCAAAGCAATCAGTTGTCTGTCTGTCTTCACTCCAAAGCAATCAGTTGTCTGTCTGTCTTCACTCCAAAGCAATCAGTTGTCTGTCTGTCTCCACTCCAAAGCAATCAGTTGTCTGTCTGTCTCCACTCCAAAGCAATCAGTTGTCTGTCTGTCTTCACTCCAAAGCAATCAGTTGTCTGTCTGTCTCCACTCCAAAGCAATCAGTTGTCTGTCTGTCTCCACTCCAAAGCAATCAGTTGTCTGTCTGTCTCCACTCCAAAGCAGTCACTTGTCTGTCTGTCTCCACTCCAAAGCAATCAGTTGTCTGTCGGTCTCCACTCCAAAGCAGTCAGTTGTCTGTCTGTCTCCACTCCAAAGCAATCAGTTGTCTGTCTCCACTCCAAAGCAATCAGTTGTCTGTCTGTCTCCACTCCAAAGCAATCAGTTGTCTGTCTGTCTCCACTCCAAAGCAATCAGTTGTCTGTCTGTCTCCACTCCAAAGCAGCCATTTGTATGTCTGTCTCCACTCCAAAGCAGTCAGTTGTCTGTCTGTCTCCACTCCAAAGCAATCAGTTGTCTGTCTTTCTCCACTCCAAAGCAATCAGTTGTCTGTCTTCACTCCAAAGCAATCAGTTGTCTGTCTGTCTCCACTCCAAAGCAATCAGTTGTCTGTCGGTCTCAACTCCAAAGCAGTCAGTTGTCTGTCTGTCTCCACTCTAAAGCAGCCAGTTGTCTGTCTGTCTCCACTCCAAAGCAATCAGTTGTCTGTCTGTCTCCACTCCAAATCAATCAGTTGTCTGTCTGTCTCCACTCCAAAGCAGTCAGTTGTCTGTCTGTATCCACTCCAAAGCAGTCAGTTGTCTGTCTGTCTCCACTCCAAAGCAATCAGTTGTCTGTCTGTCTCCACTCCAAAGCAGTCAGTTGTCTGTCTGTCTCCACTCCAAAGCAATCAGTTGTCTGTCTGTCTCCACTCCAAAGCAGCCAGTTGTCTGTCTCCACTCCAAAGCAGTCAGTTGTCTGTCTGTCTCCACTCCAAAGCAGCCAGTTGTCTGTCTCCACTCCAAAGCAATCAGTTGTCTTTCTCCACTCCAAAGCAATCAGTTGTCTGTCTGTCTCCACTCCAAAGCAGTCAGTTGTCTGTCTGTCTCCACTCCAAAGCAGTCAGTTGTCTGTCTGTCTCCACTCCAAAGCAATCAGTTGTCTGTCTCCACTCCAAAGCAGTCAGTTGTCTGTCTGTCTCCACTCCAAAGCAGCCAGTTGTCTGTCTCCACTCCAAAGCAATCAGTTGTCTGTCTCCACTCCAAAGCAATCAGTTGTCTGTCTGTCTCCACTCCAAAGGAGTCAGTTGTCTGTCTCCACTCCAAAGCAGTCAGTTGTCTGTCTGTCTCCACTCCAAAGCAATCAGTTGTCTGTCTGTCTCCACTCCAAAGCAATCAGTTGTCTGTCTGTCTCCACTCCAAAGCAATCAGTTGTCTGTCTGTCTCCACTCCAAAGCAGCCAGTTGTCTGTCTATCTCCACTCCAAAGCAGTCAGTTGTCTGTCTGTCTCCACTCCAAAGCAGTCAGTTGTCTGTCTGTCTCCACACCAAAGCAGTCAGTTGTCTGTCTGTCTCCACTCCAAAGCAATCAGTTGTCTGTCTGTCTCCACTCCAAAGCAATCAGTTGTCTGTCTGTCTCCACTCCAAAGCAATCAGTTGTCTGTCTCCACTCAAAAGCAATCAGT
Organism: Theodoxus fluviatilis; assembly: GCA_034096865.1. Classification (NCBI taxonomy): domain Eukaryota; kingdom Metazoa; phylum Mollusca; class Gastropoda; order Cycloneritida; family Neritidae; genus Theodoxus; species Theodoxus fluviatilis. Next base: position 146,522 of record JAWQFJ010028213.1, on the reverse strand, counting down.
TGTCTGTCTGTCTCCACTCCAAAGCAGTCAGTTGTCTGTCTCCACTCCAAAGCAATCAGTTGTCTGTCTGTCTTCACTCCAAAGCAGTCAGTTGTCTGTCTGTCTTCACTCCAAAGCAATCAGTTGTCTGTCTGTCTCCACTCCAAAGCAATCAGTTGTCTGTCTGTCTCCACTCCAAAGCAATCAGTTGTCTGTCTGTCTTCACTCCAAAGCAATCATTTGTCTGTCTGTCTCCACTCCAAAGCAATCAGTTGTCTGTCTGTCTCCACTCCAAAACAGTCAGTTGTCTGTCTGTCTCCACTCCAAAGCAGTCAGTTGTCTGTCTGTCTCCACTCCAAAGCAATCAGTTGTCTGTCTGTCTCCACTCCAAAGCAGCCAGTTGTCTGTCTGTCTCCACTCCAAAGCAGTCAGTTGTCTGTCTGTCTTCACTCCAAAGCAGCCAGTTGTCTGTCTGTCTTCACTGCAAAGCAATCAGTTGTCTGTCTGTCTCCACTCCAAAGCAGTCAGTTGTCTGTCTGTCTCCACTCCAAAGCAATCAGTTGTCTGTCTGTCTGCCCACCAAAGCAGTCAGTTGTCTGTCTGTCTCCACTCCAAAGCAGTCAGTTGTCTGTCTGTCTTCACTCCAAAGCAGCCAGTTGTCTGTCTGTCTGCACTCCAAAGCAATCAGTTGTCTTTCTGTCTCCACTCCAAAGCAATCAGTTGTCTGTCTGTCTCCACTCCAAAGCAGTCAGTTGTCTGTCTCCACACCAAAGCAGTCAGTTGTCTGTCTGTCTCCACTCCAAAGCAGCCAGTTGTCTGTCTGTCTTCACTCCAAAGCAGTCAGTTGTCTGTCTGTCTTCACTCCAAAGCAGCCAGTTGTCTGTCTGTCTTCACTCCAAAGCAATCAGTTGTCTGTCTGTCTTCACTCCTAAGCAGCCAGTTGTCTGTCTGTCTTCACTCCAAAGCAGTCAGTTGTCTGTCTGTCTCCACTCCAAAGCAATCAGTTGTCTGTCTGTCTCCACTCCAAAGCAATCATTTGTCTGTCTGTCTCCACTCCAAAGCAGCCAGTTGCCTGCCTGTCTCCACTCCAAAGCATCCAGTTGTCTGTCTGTCTCCACTCCAAAGCAGTCAGTTGTCTGTCTGTCTCCACTCCAAAGCAATCAGTTGTTTGTCTGTCTCCACTCCAAAGCAATCAGTTGTCTGTCTGTCTCCACTCCAAAGCAATCAGTTGTCTGTCTGTCTCCACTCCAAAGCAGCCAGTTGTCTGTCTGTCTTCACTCCAAAGCAGCCAGTTGTCTGTCTGTCTCCACTCCAAAGCAGTCAGTTGTCTGTCTGTCTCCACTCCAAAGCAATCAGTTGTCTGTCTGTCTCCACTCCAAAGCAGTCAGTTGTGTGTCTGTCTCCACTCCAAAGCAATCAGTTGTCTGTCGGTCTCAACTCCAAAGCAGCCAGTTGTCTGTCTGTCTCCACTGCAAAGCAATCAGTTGTGTGTCTGTCTCCACTCCAAAGCAGTCAGTTGTCTGTCTGTCTCCACTCCAAAGCAATCAGTTGTCTGTCTGTCTCCACTCCAAAGCAGCCAGTTGTCTGTCTGTCTCCACTCCAAAGCAGTCAGTTGTCTGCCTGTCTCCACTCCAAAGCAGTCAGTTGTCTGTCTGTCTCCACTCCAAAGCAATCAGTTGTCTGTCTTTCTCCACTCCAAAGCAATCAGTTGTCTGTCTGTCTCCACTCCAAAGCAATCAGTTGTCTGTCTGTCTCCACTCCAAAGCAATCAGTTGTCTGTCTCCACTCCAAAGCAGTCAGTTGTCTGTCTGTCTCCACTCCAAAGCAATCAGTTGTCTGTCGGTCTCCACTCCAAAGCAGTCAGTTGTCTGTCTGTCTTCACTCCAAAGCAGCCAGTTGCCTGTCTGTCTCCACTCCAAAGCAATCAGTTGTCTGTCTCCACTCCAAAGCAATCAGTTGTCTGTCTCCACTCCAAAGCAATCAGTTGTCTGTCGGTCTCCACTCCAAAGCAGTCAGTTGTCTGTCTGTCTTCACTCCAAAGCAGCCAGTTGCCTGTCTGTCTCCACTCCAAAGCAATCAGTTGTCTGTCTCCACTCCAAAGCAATCAGTTGTCTGTCTGTCTGCCCACCAAAGCAGTCAGTTGTCTGTCTGTCTCCACTCCAAAGCAGCCAGTTGTCTGTCTGTCTCCACTCCAAAGCAATCAGTTGTCTGTCTGTCTCCACTCCAAAGCAGCCAGTTGTCTGTCTCTCTAAACACCAAAGCAGTCAGTTGTCTCTCTGTCTGCCCACCAAAGCAGCCAGTTGTCTGTCTGTCTGCACTCCAAAGCAGCCAGCGGTCTGTCTGTCTGCCACTGGAACGCTGTCTGACTCGTGGGAAATGCCTGAGGGTGCATGTGTAAATGAACTCTTTGGGGTGGGGATGGGGGTATAGCTATGGAGTATGGGTGGGGAGAGGGATGGCTATGGAGTATGGGTGGTGGAGGGGTGGCTATGGAGTATGGGTGAGAGAGGGGTGGCTATGGGTGGTTGAGTGAGATTGTTGAGTGGTTGAGTGAGTGAGTGGTTGAGTGGTTGAGTAAGTAAGTGAGTGAGTGGTTGAGTGAGTGAGCGAATGAGTGAGTGAGTGAGTGAGTGAGTGAGTGAGTGAGTGAGTGAGTGAGTGAGTGAGTGGTTGAGTGGTTGAGTGGTTGAGTGAGTGAGTAAGTGAGTAAGTGAGTGAGTGGGTGAGTGAGTGAGTGGGTGAGTGAGTGAGTGAGTGAGTGAGTGAGTGAGTGAGTTAGTGAGTGAGTGAGTGAGTGAGTGAGTGAGTGAGTGAGTGAGTGAGTGAGTGAGTGAGTGAGTGAGTGAGTGAGTGAGTGAGTGAGTGAGTGAATAAGTATGCTAGTGAGTGAACAATTGAGCGACTGACTGCCTAAGTGAGAGACTGACTGGCGGACTGACTGACTGACTGACTGACTGACTGACTGACTGACTGTCTGAACGACTAGCCGTCTAAGACTGATGGACTGACTGATTAAGTGGATGATTGCGTGAACGGCTGAGTGATTTGTTAAATAAAGATTCACCAGTAAGGAGTAGGTGGTGGTGTGTAAAATAGAAAGTGCGTTAGAAGGAAACGGTGAGCGACAATCGAGAGTGACACGTACACACGTGTATGCCACTCTGACTCTGTCCTCTCCTGCTTCTTGCTGCAGTGTGACACGTACATACGTGTATGTCAGTGACGCTCTGTCCTCCCCTGCTTCTTGCTGCAGTGTGACACGTACATACGTGTATGTCAGTGACGCTCTGTCCTCCCATGCTTCTTGCTGCAGTGTGACACGTACATACGTGTATGTCAGTGACGCTCTGTCCTCTCCTGGTTCTTGCTGCAGTGTGACACGTACACACGTGGATGTCACTCTGACTCTGTCCTCTCCTGCTTCTTGCTGCAGTGTGACACGTACATACGTGTATGTTAGTGACGCTCTGTCCTCCTCTGCTTCTTGCTGCAGTGTGACACGTACACATGTGTATGTCACTCTGACTTACTGTCCTCCCCTGCTTCTTGCTGCAGTGTGACACGTACATACGTGTATGTCACTCTGACTCTGTCCTCTCCTGCTTCTTGCTGCAGTGTGACACGTACACACGTGTATGTCAGTGACGCTTTGTCCTCTCCTGCTTCTTGCTGCAGTGTGACACGCACATACGTGTATGTCACTCTGACTGTCCTCTCCTGCTTCTTGCTGCAGTGTAACACGTACACATGTGTATGTCACTCTGACTTACTGTCCTCCCCTGCTTCTTGCTGCAGTGTAACACGTACACATGTGTATGTCACTCTGACTTACTGTCCTCCTCTGCTTCTTGCTGCAGTGTGACACGTACACATGTGTATGTCACTCTGACTTACTGTCCTCCCCTGCTTCTTGCTGCAGTGTGACACGTACATACGTGTATGTCACTCTGACTCTGTCCTCTCCTGCTTCTTGCTGCAGTGTGACACGTTCACACGTGTATGTCAGTGACGCTTTGTCCTCTCCTGCTTCTTGCTGCAGTGTGACACGCACATACGTGTATGTCACTCTGACTGTCCTCTCCTGCTTCTTGTTGCAGTGTAACACGTACACACGTGTATGTCAGTGACGCTTTGTCCTCTCCTGCTTCTTGTTGCAGTGTAACACGTACACACGTGTATGTCAGTGACGCTTTGTCCTCTCCTGCTTCTTGCTGCAGTGTGACACGCACATACGTGTATGTCACTCTGACTGTCCTCTCCTGCTTCTTGTTGCAGTGTAACACGTACACACGTGTATGTCAGTGACGCTTTGTCCTCTCCTGCTTCTTGCTGCAGTGTGACACGCACATACGTGTATGTCACTCTGACTGTCCTCTCCTGCTTCTTGTTGCAGTGTAACACGTACACACGCGAATGTCAGTGACGCTTTGTCCTCTCCTGCTTCTTGCTGCAGTGTGACACGTACACACGTGTATGTCACTCTGACTCTCTGCCCTCCCCTGCTTCTTGCTGCAGTGTGACACGTACATACGTGTATGTCAGTGACGCTTTGTCCTCTCCTGCTTCTTGCTGCAGTGTGACACGCACATACGTGTATGTCACTCTGACTGTCCTCTCCTGCTTCTTGCTGCAGTGTGACACGTACATACGTGTATGTTAGTGACGCTCTGTCCTCCTCTGCTTCTTGCTGCAGTGTGACACGCACATACGTGTATGTCACTCTGACTCTGTCCTCTCCTGCTTCTTGCTGCAGTGTGACACGCACATACGTGTATGTCACTCTGACTCTGTCCTCTCCTGCTTCTTGCTGCAGTGTGACACGCACATACGTGTATGTCACTCTGACTGTCCTCCCCTGCTTCTTGTTGCAGTGTAACACGTACACACGTGTATGTCAGTGACGCTTTGTCCTCTCCTGCTTCTTGCTGCAGTGTGACACGCACATACGTGTATGTCACTCTGACTGTCCTCTCCTGCTTCTTGCTGCAGTGTAACACGTACACACGTGAATGTCAGTGACGCTTTGTCCTCTCCTGCTTCTTGCTGCAGTGTGACACGTACACACGTGTATGTCACTCTGACTCTCTGCCCTCCCCTGCTTCTTGCTGCAGTGTGACACGTACATACGTGTATGTCAGTGACGCTTTGTCCTCTCCTGCTTCTTGCTGCAGTGTGACACGCACATACGTGTATGTCACTCTGACTGTCCTCTCCTGCTTCTTGCTGCAGTGTGACACGTACATACGTGTATGTTAGTGACGCTCTGTCCTCCTCTGCTTCTTGCTGCAGTGTGACACGCACATACGTGTATGTCACTCTGACTCTGTCCTCTCCTGCTTCTTGCTGCAGTGTGACACGCACATACGTGTATGTCACTCTGACTCTGTCCTCTCCTGCTTCTTGCTGCAGTGTGACACGCACATACGTGTATGTCACTCTGACTCTGTCCTCTCCTGCTTCTTGCTGCAGTGTGACACGTACATACGTGTATGTCACTCTGACTGTCCTCTCCTGCTTCTTGCTGCAGTGTGACACGTACACACGTGTATGTCAGTGACGCTTTGTCCTCTCCTGCTTCTTGCTGCAGTGTGACACGCACATACGTGTATGTCACTCTGACTGTCCTCTCCTGCTTCTTGCTGCAGTGTAACACGTACACACGTGTATGTCAGTGACGCTTTGTCCTCTCCTGCTTCTTGCTGCAGTGTGACACGTACATACGTGTATGTCACTCTGACTCTCTGCCCTCCCCTGCTTCTTGCTGCAGTGTGACACGTACATACGTGTATGTCAGTGACGCTCTGTCCTCCCCTGCTTCTTGCTGCAGTGTGACACGTACACACGTGTATGTCACTCTGACTCTCTGTCCTCCCCTGCTTCTTGCTGCAGTGTGACACGTACACATGTGTATGTCACTCTGACTTACTGTCCTCCCCTGCTTCTTGCTGCAGTGTGACACGTACACACGTGTATGTCACTGAAGCCCTGTCCTCCCCTGCTTCTTGCTGCAGTGTGACACGTACACACGTGTATGCCACTCTGACTTACTGTCCTCCCCTGCTTCTTGCTGCAGTGTGACACCCTGCTTCTTGCTGCAGTGTGACACGTACATACGTGTATGTCACTCTGACTTACTTCCTCCCCTTCTTGGGGCAGTGTGACACGTACATACGTGTATGTCACTGACGCTCTGTCCTCCCCCGCTTCTTGCTGCAGTGTGACACGTACATACGTGTATGTCACTGACGTTCTGTCCTCCCGTGCTTCTTGCTGCAGTGTGACACGTACATACCTGTATGTCACTGACGCTCTGTCCTCTCCTGCTTCTTGCTGCAGTGTGACACGTACACACGTGCATGTCACTGACGCTCTGTCCTCCTCCGCTTCTTGCTGCAGTGTGACACGTACACACGTGTATGTCACTCTGACTTACTGTCCTCCTCTGCTTCTTGCTGCAGTGTGACACGTACATACGTGTATGTCACGCTGACTTACTGTCCTCCCCCGCTTCTTGCTGCAGTGTGACACGTACACACGTGTATGTCACTGACGCTGTGTCCTCCCCCGCTTCTTGCTGCAGTGTGACACGTACACACGTGAATGTCACTAACGCTGTGTCCTCCCCCGCTTCTTGCTGCAGTGTGACACGTACACACGTGGATGTCACTGACGCTCTGTCCCCCCCCGCTTCTTGCTGCAGTGTGACACGTACACACGTGTTTGTCACTGACGCTCTGTCCTCCCGTGCTTCTTGCTGCAGTGTGACACGTACACACGTGTATGTCACTGACGCTCTGTTCTCGCCCGCTTCTTGCTACAGTGTGACACGTACACACGTGTTTGTCACTGACGCTCTGTCCTCCCGTGCTTCTTGCTGCAGTGTGACACGTACACACGTGTTTGTCACTGACGCTCTGTCCTCCCCCGCTTCTTGCTACAGTGTGACACGTACACACGTGTTTGTCACTGACGCTCTGTCCTCCCGTGCTTCTTGCTGCAGTGTGACACGTACACACGTGTATGTCAGTGATGCTCTGTCCTCCCCCGCTTCTTGCTGCAGTGTGTCACGTACACACGTGGATGTCACTGACGCTCTGTCCTCCCCCGCTTCTTGCTGCAGTGTGACACGTACACGCGTGTATGTCACTCTGACTTACTGTCCTCCTCTGCTTCTTGCTGCAGTGACACGTACATACGTGTATGTCACTCTGACTTACTGTCCTCCCCCGCTTCTTGCTGCAGTGTGACACGTACACACGTGTATGTCACTGACGCTCTGTCCTCCCCCGCTTCTTGCTGCAGTGTGACACGTACACACGTGCATGTCACTGACGCTGTGTCCTCCCCCGCTTCTTGCTGCAGTGTGACACGTACACACGTGCATGTCACTGACGCTCTGTCCTCCCCCGCTTCTTGCTGCAGGCTGCCTGGGGGGGCGGGGCGCTCCTATCGGACAAGTACCGACACCTCATGGCGGGAGTGGACCGGTAAGTAGGGAATTCCCCGTCTGGCGTTTGCTCGGATGTGTGTGTGTGTGTGGGTACGCATGAGTGTGAGCGTTTTGTGTTCAAGTATGCGCACGTGTACGTGTGCGTGCCTTTGTGTGTGTGTTTGCGTATATGCTTATGTGCGCGCGTGTGTGTGTGCGTGTGTATGTGCACGTGTGAGTGTGCATGTGTGTGTGTGTGTGCGCGTGTTTGTGTGTGTGTGCGTGTGTGTGTGTGTATATGTGCGTGTGTATGCGGTTGTGTGTGTGTGTCCATGTGCATACTTGCTTGTATGTGTGCATGTGTTTGTGTGCGTATGTGTGTGCATGCATGCTTGCGTGTGTGTGTGTGTGTATGTGTGTGTGTATATGTGTGTGTGTGTGTGTGTGTGTGTGTGTGTGTGTGTGTAGGGGGCGGTTCTCTGTTTTGTAACCAAGGCTCATTTTCTGCCTTGATGACATTCTTCCAATTAGAAGCTCATGTTCAAACGATGCATATGATCCGCCTATTTTCACCCAATTCCGCCCTTCTCTCACCACTGCCTGATGTTTTTGGTGCTGGCAGATCTGACTCTGTGGCCTGGAACCTGCACAAGATGTCTGGCGCCACCATCCAGTGCTCGGCACTGCTTGTCAGGGAGGAGGTAAGCTGTCCTTTCGTCCTTGCGTCACTGGCCACAGCGGAGGACAGGAGGTAAGCTGTCCTGACAAACACACTTGCTATTTCTATCATAACTCGTCAAACGAACACTAGTAAAGTTATCCAATCAAATGGAAACAGCAATGAAGCTTTGTGTTGGAGTGAAAAGTTTGCTTAGAACAGAGGCTGTTGTGAGCTGCGCATCCTACATGTAAACAGGGCTAAAAGAATTTCATGATGTTTGAGATCCTCCCCTATCATTGCAGGGAATCCCCTATCATTGCAGGGAATCCCCTGTCATTGCAGGGAATTCCCTATCATTGCAGGGAATCCCCTATCATTGCAGGGAGTCCCCTATCATTGCAGGGAATCCCCTATCATTGCAGGGAATTCCCTGTCATTGCAGGGAATCTCCTGTCATTGCAGGGAATCCCCTATCATTGCAGGGAATCCCCTATCATTGCAGGGAATCCCCTATTATCGCAAGAAATCCCCTATCATTGCAGAGAGTCCCCTATCATTGCAGGGAATTCCCTGTCATTGCAGGGAATCCCTTGTCATTGCAGGGACTTCCCTATTATTGCAAGAAATTCCCTATCATTGCAGGGAATTCTGCAGCAGTGCAACGGATGCAATGCCGAGTACCTCTTCATGCCGGACAAGTTCTACGACACGTCCTTCGACATCGGTATTCCTGACCTTTTGACCTTTTCCTTCGTGTTTGCAAGACAGCAGTGAGCCCTAGAAACGCGCCACGAGTTTCTCGCCACAACAAAACTGTGCACTGTTTTCAGATTTGCTTATCGAGATTACCTTTACATACGTACGTGTGTCTGGTGAGTCTGTCACGTGTGTCAGGTGAGTCCGTCACGTGTGTCTGGTGAGTCCGTCACGTGTGTCTGGTGAGTCTGTCACGTGTATCTGATGAGTCCGTCACGTGTGTCTGGTGAGTCTGTCACGTGTGTCTGGTGAGTCCGTCACGTGTGCCTGGTGAGTCCGTCACGTGTGTCTGGTGAGTCCGTCGCGTGTGTCTGGTGAGTCCGTCACGTTTGTCTGGTGAGTCCGTCACGTGTGTCTGGTGAGTCCGTCACGTGTATCTGGTGAGTCCGTCACGTGTGTCTGGTGAGTCCGTCACGTGTGTCTGGTGAGTCCGTCACGTGCGTCTGGTGAGTCCGTCACGTGTGTCTGGTGAGTCTGTCACGTGCGTCTGGTGAGTCCGTCACGTGTCTGGTGAGTCCGTCACGTGCGTCTGGTGAGTCCGTCACGTGTGTCTTGTCTGTAAAACCTCTTCGCACGAGTCTGGGACGGCCCTATCAAGTCTGCAGGTGGCAGGGCAGTGCAGTGCAGGGCAGGGCAGTGCAGGGCAGTGCAGGGCAGGGCAGGGCAGTGTAGGGCAGGGCAGGGCAGGGCAGGGCAGGACAGGACAGGGCAGGGCAGGGCAGGGCAGTGCAGGGCAGTGCAGGGCAGGGCAGGGCAGGGCAGGGCAGTGCAGTGCAGTGCAGGCCAGGGCAGGGCAGGGCAGTGCAGGGTAGGGCAGGGCAGTGCAAGGCAGTGCAGTGCAGGGCAGTGCAGGACAGGGCAGGGCAGGGCAGGGCAGGGCAGGGCAGGGCAGGGCAGGGCAGGGCAGGGCAGGGCAGGGCAGGGCAATGCAGGGTAGGGCAGGGCAAGGGAGCTCCAGGAACACCAGCAAAGCAGAGCCAGAGAGAGTGGGAAGGGTGCGGGCATTGCATCGCAATTTCCCACAATGCCAAACTTCCCTACACACGCCACTTTGCCACGCATCCGTAATCGGATGAGACGAGATTCAGGGCGCTATGACGCCGTTCCTGCTGCATGGCAGGGCAACATTTTTGTCACTGTGACGACTCAACAGTCTTACCTCTTGTGCATTTAGACAACAAGAAGGTGGTGTGTGAAGTCCGGGCTGACTTGTCTAGCATCGTCTGAAAGCGAGACTTTGGTTACAGTGCTAACATTATATAAGTACTTATTCTGCATTCCGGCAACGCATTTGTGCAGACGTTGCATCAATCTTAGCGCTGCATCAAGATGCAATGACTGCACTGTGTGGACGCTATCTCACTAATAAGGCTGCATCAAGATGTAATGACTGTACTGAGTGGACGCTATGTCACTAGTAGGCTGCATCAAGATGTAATGACTGCACTGTGTGGACGCTATCTCACTAGTAAGGCTGCATCAAGATGTAATGACTGCACTGTGTGGACGCTATCTCACTAGTAAGGCTGCATAACTTTTCTCCCATCTCTCCCGCCCCTGGGATTGAACCACGGCACAGCGCCTCGCTGCAAAGCCCAACGCCATGGTGTTTAGTTTAAGTCACTAGTAAGGCTGCATCAAGATGTAATGACTGCACTGTGTGGACGCTATCTCACTAGTAAGACTGCATCAAGATGTAATGACTGCACTGTGTGGACGCTATGTCACTACTAAGGCTGCATCAAGATGTAATGACTGCACTGTGTGGACGCTATGTCACTAGTAAGGCTGCATCAAGATGTAATGACTGCACTGTGTGGACGCTATCTCACTAGTAAGGCTGCATCAAGATGTAATGACTGCACTGTGTGGACGCTATGTCAGTAGTAAGACTGCATCAAGATGTAATGACTGCACTGTGTGGACGCTATCTCACTAGTAAGGCTGCATCAAGATGTAATGACTGCACTGTGTGGACGCTATCTCACTAGTAAGGCTGCATCAAGATGTAATGACTGCACTGTGTGGACGCTATGTCACTAGTAAGGCTGCATCAAGATGTAATGACTGCACTGTGTGGACGCTATCTCACTAGTAAGGCTGCATCAAGATGTAATGACTGTACTGTGTGGACGCTATGTCTCTAGTAAGGCTGCATCAAGATGTAATGACTGCACTGTGTGGACGCTATGTCACTAGTAAGGCTGCATCAAGATGTAATGACTGCACTGTGTGGACGCTATCTCAATAGTAAGGCTGCATCAAGATGTAATGACTGCACTCTGTGGACGCTATGTCACTAGTAAGGCTGCATCAAGATGTAATGACTGCACTGTGTGAACGCTATGTCAGTAGTAAGGCTGCATCAAGATGTAATGACTGCACTGTGTGGACGCTATCTCACTAGTAAGGCTGCATCAAGATGTAATGACTGTACTGTGTGGACGCTATGTCTCTAGTAAGACTGCATCAAGATGTAATGACTGCACTGTGTGGACACTATGTCACTAGTAAGGCTGCATCAAGATGTAATGACTGCACGGTGTGGGCGCTATGTCACTAGTAAGGCTGCATCAAGATGTAACGACTCCACTGTGTGGACGCTATGTCAGTAGTAAGGCTGCATCAAGATGTAATGACTGCACTGTGTGGACGCTATGTCTCTAGTAAGGCTGCATCAAGATGTAATGACTGCACTGTGTGGACGCTATCTCACTAGTGAGGCTGCATCAAGATGTAATGACTGCACTGTGGGGACGCTATGTCACTAGTAAGGCTGCATCAAGATGTAATGACTGCACTGTGTGGACGTTATGTCACTAGTAAGGCTGCATCAAGATGTAATGACTGCACTGTGTGGACGCTATGTCAGTAGTAAGGCTGCGTCAAGATGTAATGACTGCACTGTGGGGACGCTATGTCACTAGTAAGGCTGCATCAACATGTAATAACTCCACTGTGTGGACGCTATCTCACTAGTAAGACTGCATCAAGATGTAATGACTGCACTGTGTGGACGCAATGTCACTAGTAAGGCTGCATCAAGATGTAATGCCTGTACTGTGTGGACGCTATGTCTCTAGTAAGACTGCATCAAGATGTAATGACTGCACTGTGTGGACGCTATGTTTCTAGTAAGACTGCATCAAGATGTAATGACTGCACTGTGGGGACGCTATGTCACTAGTAAGGCTGCATCAAGATGTAATGACTGCACTGTGTGGACGCTATGTCACTAGTAAGGCTGCATCAAGATGTAATGACTGCACTGTGTGGACGCTATGTCACTAGTAAGGCTGCATCAAGATGTAATGACTCTACTGTGTGGGTCACTAGCAAGGCTGCATCAAGATGTAATGACTGCACTGTGTGGACGCTATCTCACTAGTAAGGCTGCATCAATATGTAATGACTGTACTGTGTGGGTCACTAGTAAGGCTGCATCAAGATGTAATGACTGCACTGTGTGGACGCTATCTCACTAGTAAGGCTGCATCAATATGTAATGACTGTACTGTGTGGGTCACTAGTAAGGCTGCATCAAGATGTAATGACTGCACTGTGTGGACGCTATGTCAGTAGAAAGGCTGCATCAAGATGTAATGACTGCACTGTGTGGATGCTATGTCTGTAGTAAGGCTGCATCAAGATGTAATGACTGCACTGTGTGGACGCTATGTCAGTAGTAAGGCTGCATCAAGATGTAATGACTGCACTGTGTGGACGCTATGTCAGTAGTAAGGCTGCATCAAGATGTAATGACTGCACTGTGTGGGTCACTAGTAAGGCTGCATCAAGATGTAATGACTGCACTGTGTGGACGCTATGTCAGTAGTAAGGCTGCATCAAGATGTAATGACTGCACTGTGTGGACGCTATGTCACTAGTAAGGCTGCATCAAGATGTAATGACTGCACTGTGGGGACGCTATGTCACTAGTAAGGCTGCATCAAGATGTAATGACTGCACTGTGTGGACGCTATGTCAGTAGTAAGGCTGCATCAAGATGTAATGACTGCACTGTGTGGACGCTATGTCACTAGTAAGGCTGCATCAAGATGTAATGACTGCACTGTGTGGACGCTATCTCACTAGTAAGGCTGCATCAAGATGTAATGACTGCACTGTGTGGACGCTATGTCCGTAGTAAGGCTGCATCAATATGTAATGCCTGTACTGTGTGGACGCTATCTCACTAGTAAGACTGCATCAAGATGTAATGACTGCACTGTGTGGACGCTATCTCACTAGTAAGGCTGCATCAGGATGTAATGACTGCACTGTGTGGGTCACTAGTAAGGCTGCATCAAGATGTAATGACTGCACTGTGTGGACGCTATGTCAGTAGTAAGGCTGCATCAAGATGTAATGACTGCACTGTGTGGACGCTATCTCACTAGTAAGGCTGCATCAGGATGTAATGACTGCACTGTGTGTGTCACTAGTAAGGCTGCATCAAGATGTAATGACTGCACTGTGTGGACGCTATCTCACTAGTAAGGCTGCATCAAGATGTAATGACTGCACTGTGTGGACGCTATCTCACTAGTAAGACTGCATCAAGATGTAATGACTGCACTGTGTGGACGCAATGTCACTAGTAAGGCTGCATCAAGATGTAATGAGTGCACTGTGTGGACGCTATGTCAGTAGTAAGGCTGCATCAAGATGTAATGACTGCACTGTGTGGACGCTATGTCAGTAGTAAGGCTGCATCAAGATGTAATGACTGCACTGTGTGGACGCTATCTCACTAGTAAGGCTGCATCAGGATGTAATGACTGCACTGTGTGGGTCACTAGTAAGGCTGCATCAAAATGTAATGACTGCACTGTGTGGACGCTATGTCACTAGTAAGGCTGCATCAATATGTAATGACTGCACTGTGTGGACGCTATCTCACTAGTAAGGCTGCATCAAGATGTAATGACTGCACTGTGTGAGTCACTAGTAAGGCTGCATCATGATGTAATGACTGCACTCTGTGGACGCTATGTCACTAGTAAGGCTACATCAAGATGTAATGACTGTACTGTGTGGACGCTATGTCACTAGTAAGGCTGCATCAAGATGTAATGACTGCACTGTGTGGACGCTATCTCACTAGTAAGGCTGCATCAAGATGTAATGACTGTACTGTGTGGACGCTATGTCACTAGTAAGGCTGCATCAAGATGTAATGACTGCACTGTGTGGACGCTATGTCACTAGTAAGGCTGCATCAAGATGTAATGACTGCACTGTGTGGGCGCTATCTCACTAGTAAGGCTGCATCAAGATGTAATGACTCCACTGTGTGGGTCACTAGTAAGGCTGCATGAAGATGTAATGACTGCACTGTGTGGGTCACTAGTAAGGCTGCATCAAGATGTAATGACTGCACTGTGTGGACGCTATGTCACTAGTAAGGCTGCATGAAGATGTAATGACTGTACTGTGTGGACGCTATGTCACTAGTAAGGCTGCATCAAGACGTAATGACTGCACTGTGTGGACGCTATGTCAGTAGTAAGGCAGCATCAAGATGTAATGACTGCACTGTGTGGACGCTATGTCAGTAGTAAGGCTGCATCAAGATGTAATGACTGCACTGTGTGGACGCTATCTCACTAGTAAGGCTGCATCAAGATGTAATGACTGCACTGTGTGGACGCTATCTCACTAGTAAGGCTGCATCAAGATGTAATGACTGTACTGTGTGGACGCTATGTCACTAATAAGACTGCATCAAGATGTAATGACTGTACTGTGTGGATACTATGTCACTGTTAAGACTGCATCAGGGTATCAACATTGTGCAGTGTGGACGCAATTACAGTGTTTATTTTGCATTCAGGCGACAAGACGGTGCAGTGCGGACGTTGCGCTGATTCTACCAAGCTTTGGTACCTGTGGAAAGCGATTGGTGACTCGGGCATGCGCAGAAGAGTGGAGACAGCGTGGGACAACGCCGAGTGAGTCACGTGACTTGGATATCATTACTTTAATGACGTCATACACAGGCAGCATCGTCTGGCTTCCTGCCATTTTGTGCAGCAGCAATGGCTTTTTTCTCCAGCAGTAAACGACCTTTCAGCGACTTCGCTAATTTCTTGATAATATTTGGAGAAAATGCCACAGCTGGATGTTGATCTGCACAGAATATCGCACTCAGAGTTCGACAGGGATAGAATTGATGGCCAGATAAGACCAGCAGTTCCATTTTTTGGTCTTTTCTAAGATCGTTTAACTGTCTTCACCTGTCTATCATGCCTGATGAGGTTGGTTATGTTCCTCCTTCCTCTACCAGACACGAACGAATGTTGGAACTAAAATATGAAAAAGCTGTTCACACTCTCTCATGGAGCACTAGTCTCGCTGTCTGTCTCGCCGTCGAGATCTGCAAACCTGGGAAGTGACTGCCGCAAAGGAAGGCGACGACTTCACTATAAATGGCGGAGTGACCCTCGTGATTAGCACATCACGTGATTTTGGACGTTACATGGACAACTTTTGACTCGAATCTCTTCCCCATCACACAGTGCGGCGCAACAATCTGTCCGACACTTGCAAGCGTAAACACGCGAGCAAGAACACAGAAATGAAAAACACACCATTATCTGAGTGGTGCAGGTCTCCACACACACACACCCCTCCTTGCCCAATTCACTGCAAAAACAACCAACATTCGCGCGCACACACACACACACACACACACACACACGAACACACCCACACCCACACCCACACATACATACATACACACACACACAAACACACACACACAAAAAACACTCGCACACTCACACCCACACACCACACCCATACCTATACACACGCGCGCGCGCGCACACACCCACACCCACACCCATACCACACAAATACATACACACATACATATACACACACACACACACACACACGCCCACACACCACACATACATACACACACACACAGAGACACAAACACATACACACCCATACACACCACACGCACACACCACACGCACACACACGCCTGCGCGCACACACACACACACACCACACGCACACACCACACGCACTCACACACGCGCGCGCGCACACACACATACATACACGCGCGCGCGGGCACTCACACATACATACACGCGCGCGCGGGCACACACACATACACACCACACACACACGTGCGCGCGCGCGCACACACACATCTGCATAGCCTGCTTGCTCAAGATAGCTCTACGCACGAAGTTTGTTTTCATCCTCACCAGAGTGGCTGGACAGAAGGGGATATAGAGCAATGCACTGCAAACATGTATTTCTGATCAGCTGTCTATCTGAACGTTTGCATATTGATGGTTTGGTGGCACTACCTAGTAACAGAAAATTGGAGACATTATGAGCTGTGGTTTTGCCCATAGTTTCCTTGGGTGATGTGCGTTTTTGGCAGGGTCTGCATCGCATTCGAGAGATGCTCTAAGGGCCAGTGAGTGGGGTGAGGGTAGCAAAGAACAACTTTAAAGTGATTAGAACACACGGCATTGAAGTTCGGTATCGTTGTGACGCACTGGATTTGCTGGACATCAGCGCTCGCGCACTTTGGTCTCTCACTCAGATACCTGACGGAACAGCTGCGAAAGAGCGAGGGATTCAGACTCGTCATCCCCGAGGTAAGTAGCAGTTCCTCCCTCCCCTACCCACACACCCACTGCTGCCCCGCCCCCTGCCTCAGAGAGGGATGGCTGGGGCTCCGCGGCTTTTCAGCACGCTGTGTAGTGTGTAGTGTGTAGTGTGTAGTGTGTAGTGTCACTGACTTCCCCAGTCACCGGCTCTGGCTGCTGTGGGAGCAAATGAAGACTCCGTTTACTGTGTTGTGATGCCTTTTACAACTGGCGAAGAGAAATGCGTCTGACCTACTTTTCCCTCGCTTCAAAACCAAAACGGGATTCCCAAAGAACAGTGGAAGCGTCCAACTGTTTTCGGTTGTCTTTCCACTCCATGTGAATGTGAGGCTGGATTGCAATTTGAGTATCGTTGTTTCCACTCCATGTGAATGTGAGGCTGGATTGCAATTTGAGTATCGTTGTTTCCACTCCATGTGAATGTGAGGCTGGATTGCAATTTGAGTATCGTTGTTTCCACTCCATGTGAATGTGAGGCTGGATTGCAATTTGAGTATCGTTGTTTCCACTCCATGTGAATGTGAGGCTGGATTGCAATTTGAGTATCGTTGTTTCCACTCCATGTGAATGTGAGGCTGGATTGCAATTTGAGTATCGTTGTTTCCACTCCGTGTGAATGTGAGGCTGGATTGCAATTTGAGTATCGTTGTTTCCACTCCGTGTGAATGTGAGGCTGGATTGCAATTTGAGTATCGTTGTTTCCACTCCGTGTGAATGTGAGGCTGGATTGCAATTTGAGTATCGTTGTTTCCACTCCGTGTGAATGTGAGGCTGGATTGCAATTTGAGTATCGTTGTTTCCACTCCGTGTGAATGTGAGGCTGGATTGCAATTTGAGTATCGTTGTTTCCACTCCGTGTGAATGTGAGGCTGGATTGCAATTTGAGTATCGTTGTTTCCACTCCGTGTGAATGTGAGGCTGGATTGCAATTTGAGTATCGTTGTTTCCACTCCGTGTGAATGTGAGGCTGGATTGCAATTTGAGTATCGTTGTTTCCACTCCGTGTGAATGTGAGGCTGGATTGCAATTTGAGTATCGTTGTTTCCACTCCATGTGAATGTGAGGCTGGATTGCAATTTGAGTATCGTTGTTTCCACTCCATGTGAATGTGAGGCTGGATTGCAATTTGAGTATCGTTGTTTCCACTCCGTGTGAATGTGAGGTTGGATTGCAATTTGAGTATCGTTGTTTCCACTCCGTGTGAATGTGAGGTTGGATTGCAATTTGAGTATCCTTGACTTCTTCGTCGCCCTCTACATCTTTCCTTGCGTTCCTGTTTTGTGGTTTGATTTTGGCCTCCACAGATCTTGTTTCATCTGATACCTCTCTCTTGCCTTTGTCCTTAGGATCCTTATCTCTCTCTCTGTGTCTCTTTCTGTCTCTCTCTCTCTCTCTCTCTCTCTCTGTCTCTGTCTCTGTCTCTGTCTCTCTGTCTCTGTCTCTGTCACTCTCTCTCTCTCTCTCTCTCTCTCTCTCTCTATCTATCTCTCTCTCTCCCTCTGTGTGTGAGTGTGTGTGTGTGTGTGTGTGTGTGTGTGTGCGTGTGCGCGCGCGCGCGCGTGCGTGTGTGTTTCAATTGTTGTTTACGTCACAATTGCTTTACTTCCGTGGAGGTCACATTGCTGTCTGCCTCCTGTCTCGTCTTCGCTGTGACATTTCCTCTGTGACGCTTCCTCTGAGACGCTTCCTCTGTGACACTTCCTCTGTGACGCTTCCTCTGTGACACTTCCTCTGTGACGCTTCCTCCATGACGCGTCCTCTGTGACGCTTCCCCTGTGGCGCTTCCTCTGTGACGCTTCCTCTGTGACGCTTCCTCTGTGACACCTCCTCCGTGACGCCTCCTCTGTGACGCCTCCTCTATGACACTTCCTCTGTGACACTTCTTCCGTGACGCTTCCTCTGTGACGCTTCCTCTGTGACGTTTCCTCTGTGACGCTTCCTCCGTGACGCTTCCTCCGTAACGCTTCCTCCGTGACGCTTCCTCTGTGACGCTTCCTCTGTGACGCTTCCTCCGTGACGCTTCCTCTGTGACGCTTCCTCCGTGACGCTTCCTCTGTGACGCTTCCTCCGTGACGCTTCTTCCGTGACGCTTCCTCCGTGACGCTTCCTCTGTGACGCTTCCTCTGTGACGCTTCCTCTGTGACGCTTACTCCGTGACGCTTCCTCCGTGACGCGTCCTCTGTGACGCTTCCCCTGTGACGCTTCCTCTGTGACGCTTCCGCCGTGACGCTTCCTCTGTGACGCTTCCCTTGTGACACTTCCTCTGTGACGCTTCTTCCGGGACACTTCCTCTGTGACGCTTCCGCCGTGACGCTTCATCTGTGACGCTTCCTCCGTGATGCTTCCTTCGTGACGCTTCCTCTGTGACGCTTCCTCTGTGACGCTGCCTCTGTGACGCTGCCTCTGTGACGCTTCCGCCGTGACGCTTCCTCTGTGACGCTTCCTCCGTGACGCTTCCTCCGTGATGCTTCCTCCGTGACGCTTCCTCCGTGAAGCTTCCTCTGTGACGCTTCCTCCGTGACGCTTCCTCCGTGACGCTTTGTCTTTGACGCTT
>JAWQFJ010028213.1:120000-122500 GCA_034096865.1 Theodoxus fluviatilis | reverse complement strand
CAGGCTGGGTGCCAACTGTGCTGTCTCCCCCGAAACGAAAGGCAGAGGAAACATGAGTCGTCTCGCGCTCTGTGCTCTGACAAGTTGTTGGTCCTTGGTTCAAAAATTGCAGGACAGAGCAATGTACATGCCGTCAGTCCGCGATGCATCACTGCAAGTGCTCACAGAGGAAAACAACAAAAAAAACAACACAAGAAATGCTGCGCAGGATATTTAGAAATGAGGGATGAAGTGAATCTAGGTGTCTCCCCCGAAACGAAAGGCAGAGGAAACATGAGTCGTCTCGCGCTCTGTGCTCTGACAAGTTGTTGGTCCTTGGTTCAAAAATTGCAGGACAGAGCAATGTACATGCCGTCAGTCCGCGATGCATCACTGCAAGTGCTCACAGAGGAAAACAACAAAAAAAACAACACAAGAAATGCTGCGCAGGATATTTAGAAATGAGGGATGAAGTGAATCTAGGTGAAGATGATCTCTGATGCCTGCTCAGCTGAAGCAGGCCTGGCCTATCTCGATGCCGAACTGTTGGTCTTGCGCTCCCACGTCATAAAAGCCAATGTCCATGACCGGCATTCTCAGCGTGCGGCTCTTCTTGCCGGACACCTCGATGACTGCCCGCCCCCAGCGGTCACCCTTGTCCTGGGGAGAAAGCGAAGCCGTGAAAGGCGAGGGTCAAGGTTGTATGCAGGAACTCTCACTCACGTCACACATGGGTCTGAGCCCCATTCACCCTTTGTCCCAGCAGTGGCCAGTGCGCACACAGACACATAAGAAGATATGCACATCCACATCTGCTCAAACTGAAATCTGCAGTGGGCCACTTAAGGTGTGCTCAAACTTAAATATGCAGTGGGCCACTTAAGGTGCGCTCAAACTTAAATATGCAGTGGGCCACTTAAGGTGTGCTCAAACTTAAATATGCAGTGGGCCACTTAAGGTGTGCTCAAACTTAAATATGCAGTGGGCCACTTAAGGTGTGCTCAAACTTAAATATGCAGTGGGCCACTTAAGGTGCGCTCAAACTTAAATATTCAGTCGTTCCCATCAGCTCAGCAGTCTGAAATCCTTGGTGATGACGTGAACATCTGGCGTCTCGGGCGGCAAGCTGTACCCAGACACCCACACCCCAACATCCCAACAGATACACCGAATGACGTAGGAGGCAGGTTGTACCCAGACACCCCAACCCCAACATCCCAACAGACGCACAGGATGACGTAGGAGGCAGGTTGTACCCAGACGACCCAACCCCAACATCCCAACAGACGCACAGGATGACGTAGGAGGCAGGTTGTACCCCCACACCCCAACCCCAACATCCCAACAGACGCACAGGATGACGTGGGAGGCAGGTTGTACCCAGACACTCTAACCTCAACATCCCAACAGACGCACAGGATGACGTAGGGAACAGGTTGTACCCAGACACCCCAACCCCAACATCCCAACAGACGCACAGGATGACGTAGGAGGCAGGTTGTACCCAGACACCCCAACCCCAACATCTCAACAGACGCACAGGATGACGTAGGAGGCAGGTTGTACCCCCACACCCCAACCCCAACATCCCAACAGACGCACAGGATGACGTAGGAGGCAGGTTGTACCCAGACACTCTAACCCCAACATCCCAACAGACGCACAGGATGACGTAAAAACTGCGTGTCACGCACCTTGCACTCGTCCAGGAGGACGCTGTAGCGGAAGGGTTTGTTAGCGTGCACGGACATGACCTCCTCGTCGAAGCCGACCAGCTTGAGCGCCTTGAAGTAGGTCTTGTCCGCATTGTCGTACACCGCCACCATGTTGCGGCAGTGCACGGTGATGCGCTGGTAGGCGCGCCTGCTCAGCACGTGCAGGAAGTTCAGCTGAGACTTGCCAACGCCATAGTCGATCTGGAAAGGGGAGGGGAGGTGAGGGGAGGGGAGGTGAGGTAAGGTGAAGTGAGGTGAGGTGCGAGGAGGAGAGGGGAGGGGAGGGAAGGAAGGAAGGGAAGGAAGGGGAGGGGAGGGGAGGGGAGGGGAGGGGAGGGGAGGGGAGGGGAGGGAAGGTGAGTGAAGGGGAGGTGAGTGTGAGTGAGGGAGGGGAGGGGAGATGAGGCGAGGTGAGGTGAGGGAAGGCGAGGGGAGGCAAGAGGAGGCGAGGGGAGGGGAGGCGAGGCGAGAGGAGGGGAGGGAGGGGAGAGAAGGTGAGGTGAGGTGAAGTGAGGGGGGGAGGGGAGGGGAGAGGAGGGAGGGAGGGGAGGGGAGGGGAGGGGAGGGGAGGGGAGGGGAGAGAAGGCGAGGTGGAGGGAGGGGAGGCGAGGGGAGGCGAGGGGAGGCAAGGGGAGGCGAGGGAGAGAGGGAGGCGAGGGAGGCGAGGGGAGGCGAGGGGAGGCGAGGGGAGGCAAGGGAGGCGAGGGGAGAATAGTGGAGGCAAGGGGAGGCGAGGGGAGGGGAGGGGAGGCAAGTGAGGCGAGGGGAGAGGATGGGAGGCGAGGGGAGGCGAGGGGAGCGGAGGG
>JAWQFJ010028213.1:107500-110000 GCA_034096865.1 Theodoxus fluviatilis | reverse complement strand
CTCGTGTGAAATGAAGTGGAAATTCACATCAAAACCTCGGGTGAAATGAAGTGGAAATTCACATCAAAACCTCGGGTGAAATGAAGTGGAAATTCACATCAAAACCTCGGGTGAAATGAAGTGGAAATTCACATCAAAACCTCGTGTGAAATGAAGTGGAAATTCACATCAAAACCTCGGGTGAAATGAAGTGGAAATTCCCATCAAAACCTCGTGTGAAATGAAGTGGAAATTCACATCAAAACCTCGAGTGAAATGAAGTGGAAATTCACATCAAAACCTCGTGTGAAATGAAGTGGAAATTCACATCAAAACCTCGTGTGAAATGAAGTAGAAATTCCCATCAAAATCTCGAGTGAAATGAAGTGGAAATTCACATCAAAACCTCGTGTGAAATGAAGTGGAAATTCACATCAAAACCTCGTGTGAAATGAAGTGGAAATTCATATCAAAACCTCGGGTGAAATGAAGTGGAAATTCACATCAAAACTTCGTGTAAAATGAAGTGCAAATTCACATCAAAACCTCGGGTGAAATGAAGTGGAAATTCACATCAAAACCTCGTGTGAAATAAAGTGGAAATTCCCATCAAAACCTCGTGTGAAATGAAGTGGAAATTCATATCAAAACCTCGGGTGAAATGAAGTGGAAATTCCCATCAAAACCTCGTGTGAAATGAAGTGGAAATTCACATCAAAAACTCGAGTGAAATGAAGTGGAAATTCACATCAAAACCTCGTGTGAAATGAAGTGGAAATTCACATCAAAACCTCGTGTGAAATGAAGTAGAAATTCCCATCAAAACCTCGAGTGAAATGAAGTGGAAATTCACATCAAAACCGCGTGTGAAATGAAGTGGAAATTCACATCAAAACCTCGGGTGAAATGAAGTGGAAATTCACATCAAAACCTCGGGTGAAATGAATTGGAAATTCACATCAAAACCTCGTGTGAAATGAAGTGGAAATTCACATCAAAACCTCGTGTGAAAGAAGTGGAAATTCACATCAAAACCTCGGGTGAAATGAAGTGGAAATTCACATCAAAACCTCGGGTGAAATGAAGTGGAAATTCACATCAAAACCTCGGGTGAAATGAAGTGGAAATTCACATCAAAACCTCGTGTGAAATGAAGTGGAAATTCACATCAAAACCTCGGGTGAAATGAAGTGGAAATTCACATCAAAACCTCGAGTGAAATGAAGTGGAAATTCACATCAGAACCTCGAGTGAAATGAAGTGGAAATTCACATCAAAACCTCGGGTGAAATGAAGTGGAAATTCACAGCAAAACCTCGGGTGAAATGAAGTGGAAATTCACATCAAAACCTCGAGTGAAATGATGTGGAAATTCACATCAAAACCGCGTGTGAAATGAAGTGGAAATTCACATCAAAACCTCGTGTGAAATGAAGTGGAAATTCACATCAAAACCTCGTGTGAAATGAAGTGGAAATTCACATCAAAACCTCTGGTGAAATGAAGTGGAAATGCAAGTGAAAGGAGGGGAACTGCACGGGACTTAGACGAAGACGTTGCAGCGTGGTGCCCGGGGGTGGTGGGGATGGGGGTGGGGGTGGGGGTGGGATAGGGAGGGGGGAGGGGGGAGGCCTACCTGGGCGTAGGGGTCGCCCTTGTCCGTCTGGAAGAAGTTGGTCATGGCGCTGGCAAAGACGTTGGGTCCGGGCGGGCCCTGATCACGTGACCAAACAAGGTCAGTTTCATTTCCCCGTGACGCAATTCTCTCGTGATACATCACACTCTATTCAGTGCAACTCACTTTATCAACTAGTCTGATGGATTTGGTAAACACTGTGTTGAATTATCAAAATTAGAGGCAATGAAAATATTAAAACGCTTTAAATGTGAAAAAATCTTTCAACGCCATATCAGATCTACACGTTATTCACCTGGTAAAGTCAAATGAGCGAAAACGTTGAGAACAAATGAGAAAGTTCAGATTTCACTGTAAATTTTCCTATAAAGAACACAAACACACACACACAAGCACACACGCACATACACACGCACGCACACACACATACACACTCGCGTACGTACATACACACGCACATACACACGCACATACACACGCACACACACATGCACACAAACACACACACACAAGCACACACGCTCATACACACGCACGCACACACACATACACACTCGCGTACGTACATACACACGCACATACACACGCACATACACACGCACACACACATGCACACACACACGCACACACACACGCACACACACATGCACACACACATACACACACACACGCACACACACGCATACACACACACACGCGCACAAACATGGATGAAATAAATCAAATACTTACAGGAGGACCAGGAAGACCTATGTTGCCAGATGGACCCTATCAGGGAAGAGACAAGTGTGTAGTACATCCACGTTACATGTATATGTGCATATCTGTACATATCTGTATATGACATGTATGACCCCATCAGGCAAGATACAAGAATGTAGTACT
>JAWQFJ010028213.1:57500-102500 GCA_034096865.1 Theodoxus fluviatilis | reverse complement strand
CTTACTTCTACTCCTGTCTTCCATCTGTCGTCTGCTGCTTTCTAGCCGTGTCTTCTACTCCTGTTTTCCATCTGTCGTCTGCTGCTTTCTAGCCCTGTCTTCTGCTCCTGTCTTCCATCTGTCGTCTGCTGCTTTCTAGCCCTGTCTTCTACTCCTGTCTTCCATCTGTCGTCTACTGCTTTCTAGCCCTGTCTTCTACTCCTGTCTTCCATCTGTCGTCTACTGCTTTTTAGCCCTGTCTTCTACTCCTGTCTTCCATCTGTCGTCTGCTGCTTTCTAGCCCTGTCTTCTACTCCTGTCTTCCATCTGTCGTCTACTGCTTTCTAGAACTGTCTTCTGCTCCTGTCTTTCATCTGTCGTCTGCTGCTTTCTAGCCCTGTCTTCTGCTCCTGTCTTCCATCTGTCGTCTGCTGCTTTCTAGCAATGTCTTATACTCTTGTCTTCCATCTGTCGTCTGCTGCTTTCTAGCCCTGTCTTCTGCTCCTGTCTTCCATCTGTCATCTGCTGCATTCTAGCCCTGTCTTCTGCTCCTGTCTTCCATCTGTCGTCTACTGCTTTCCAGCCCTGTCTTCTGCTCCTGTCTTCCATCTGTCGTCTGCTGCTTTCTAGCCCTGTCTTCTACTCCTGTCTTTCATCTGTCGTCTGCTGCTTTCTAGCCCTGTCTTCTACTCCTGTCTTCCATCTGTCGTCTGCTGCTTTCTAGCCCTGTCTTCTACTCCTGTCTTTCATCTGTCATCTGCTGCATTCTAGCTCTGTCTTCTACTCCTGTCTTCCATCTGTCGTCTGCTGCTTTCTAGCCCTGTCTTCTACTCCTGTCTTCCATCTGTCGTCTGCTGCATTCTAGCTCTGTCTTCTACTCCTGCCTTTCATCTGTCGTCTGCTGCTTTCTAGCCCTGTCTTCTGCTCCTGTCTTCCATCTGTCGTCTGCTGCTTTCTAGCAATGTCTTATACTCTTGCCTTCCATCTGTCGTCTGCTGCTTTCTAGCCCTGTCTTCTGCTCCTGTCTTCCATCTGTCATCTGCTGCTTTCTAGCCCTGTCTTCTGCTCCTGTCTTCCATCTGTCGTCTGCTGCTTTCTAGCCCTGTCTTCCGCTCCTGTCTTCCATCTGTCGTCTACTGCTTTCTAGCCCTGTCTTCTGCTCCTGTCTTTCATCTGCCGTCTACTGCTTTCTAGAACTGTCTTCTGCCCCTGTCTTCCATCTGTCGTCTACTGCTTTCTAGCCCTGTCTTCTGCTCCTGTCTTTCATCTGTCGTCTGCTGCTTTCTAGAACTGTCTTCTGCTCCTGTCTTCCATCTGTCGTCCAAGCTTCTGCCTACCTGTTTGCCCTCGGCTCCTTCGTCTCCAGATGGGCCCTCTGGTCCCTGCACACCGGGGGGTCCTTGTGGGCCGGGCTGTCCAGCAGGTCCTTCAGGCCCAATCTCTCCCTGCAAACCTCGCTCCCCAGCGGTCCCGGGGGGTCCAGATGGTCCAGATGGTCCCTGGGAAAAAGGAAAATGGCGTCATCGACAAGGGACTTCGTGCACTCCAAGGACTCGTCCTCCAAACCTGGGCCTGCATGCAGACATCACCCCTGGTCTGTGGGCCGGCTCTCGATTTCTCTCATGACGCCCGATGGCGGACGTCGACAGAGAGATGGCGGCAAATGCAGGGAAGTGAAAACAAAGTTGGGGACTATGAAAAAGCATGGGAACTATGAAGAAGAATTGGGACTGTGAAGAAGAATGGAAACTGCGAATAAGTTTCTTTTCTCCATGTGACAGACACCAAAACACAGAATTTATATTAGAAAATGTTTCATCTTTAGTCCCCTAGAGTCATATATAATAGTCATCGCCTTCACACAATTCGAAAGTTATGACAGCAGCAAACACGCGCTACTATTGCACCTTGCACGCTTCGTTAAGCCCAAGAGTGTCGTCGATGGCAAAGGCGTCACCAATACATCTATTGCTCAGTGACACGGAACTTACGTACCATCGACATACATGGCGAGACTGGTGATTGCCATGGCAACAGGCTGGAACTCTTACCTGAAGGCCGGGCAGACCCTGGCTGCCAGGGAGACCCATCTCTCCGGGGGGTCCGCCCTCGCCAGGACGACCTGCAAGGCCAGGCGTCCCGCTGGGTCCGGGAGCTCCCTGCAAAGGTCAAGGTCGCAAGGTAAAAACCACGCCGTGATTGGCGACAGGTGAACTAAGTGAGGGATTCAACGATATGTCAGTTGACAAGACATGTGAGGCAGTGCTGCCAGAATATGGATGGCGAGTTATCACAAGCTCTTGGAATGGAAGAAAGGGAACAGTTCTTGTGAACATTTGAATGCAGATCTGTCATTGACGGTGTCAGAAAGTAAAAATCAAGAGAAACCTTTAGCGCTGTGTTAATTTTCCTTCAAATGCTGGCCAAAATTACAGCCAGAGAATTTTATCTGAAGATGTCGGATCAAAATGTAAGCCGATACGTGCAAAGGTAAGAAAAGGCCCTGAAGAACACACTAAATTTTTCAAAAGCCTTAGCACCACTAACAACCACAACCACAACTCAATCACAATCACTGCCACTGCTACTATCGATACTATCACCACCACCACCACGATCATCGTTACTGATACACACCTATCAACACCACCACAACACTTATCTCATTCACCATCGTTTCCACCACGACCTCCAAGACACTGAGAAACACATTAAACATTTGAAAGCCTCAGCACATCTAACTACCACTACTTATAGTTCCACAATCCAAGCTCACAAAAACAACGATCACCACCTCTCCCACCATCACAAGCGCTAATTTCTCCCTCACCACCACATCCATCACCATCTTGAGCGCCAATTTCTCCCTCACCACCACATCCATCACCATCTTGAGCGCCAATTTCTCCCTCACCACCACATCCATCACCATCTTGAGCGCCAATTTCTCCCTCACCACCACACCCATCACCATCTTGAGCGCCATTTTCTCCCTCACCATTACATCCATCACCATCTTTAGCGCCAATTTCTCCCTCACCACCACATCCACCACCGCTGTCAAAGCGACAACGTCGCCAAAACGAAGCCAGCAACGCCTAGAGACAACTTACCACAGCTCCGCGGTCGCCAAGGCGACCAGGGGAACCGACGGGTCCTGCGAGTCCTTGTTTTCCTGGCACCCCGTCCCTGCCTCCCCTGCCCGGCTCTCCTCGGGGGCCCTGCAGACAGACGGCGGTCAAGCAATAGCGGTCAGCCTGGCGTAAACCGCCGCATTCCTCCCAGCAGCTTTGACCTGGTAGCATGGCTTACAAGCTGTACTTCTATTTCACATTTTGGGGGAGGGGGTAAGGATTGTAGATGAATTATGCTACTTTACACATGGAATTACTTTTGTTTTCATGACAGAACATGATTTGATCAGTAGGTAACCATTTCGAGTCAAAATATGTTTGCTCTGGTTCCAGAGTCTTTCCAAATGATCCCTTACTTGCTGGATCTTAGCGATGTGAGTTCTGCTTTTGTTTGCTCTCTGCTGGCACCCAATACTTACAGGAGCTCCCACAGGTCCGACGGGTCCCGTCTCTCCAGGAACCCCGGGCACTCCAGGTTCACCTCGCTCTCCAGCAGGCCCCAGGGGGCCCAGAGGTCCTACAGAGCCCTGAGGAAAGGATGAGGCACTGGTGTCAATGGACTCACCGTCTCAAAAAAAACTTCTCGTCCTTCTATACTGTTCGCCCCCTTCAAGTATCACCTTCAACATCCCAGCCCATCCGTTCACACAGACACACACACACACACATACGCTCACACACACACACACACACACACACACACACACACGCACACACACACACATACACACACACACGCACGTGCACACGCACACACACACACACGCACACACACACGCGCACACACATACACACACACATACACACACATACACACACACACCAAACACACAAAACACACACACATACACACACACACACCAAACACACACACACACACACACACTGACACACACACTGACACACACACGCACACACACATACACACACACACACATACACACACACATACACACACACACACCAAACACACACACACACGCACGCACGCACACACACACGCACGCACACACACACACACACACACACACACACATACACACTCCCATCCCCACCAATCCTACACAGCTCAGACCTGTCTTTCTCTCACCCTGGGAAAGCGCGCCTTAGTTTGAGAAAGAGTTCATTCCCGGCGTCTCTCTCGCTTTAGCCCCCTCTGGTGAGTTTGGAGATCTTACATACTCCATGAGGGCCGATGGGCCGTAAGATGTAATCTTGTAATCTCACCGTTTGAAACAACTCCCCCACCCCCCTTAAAAACCTCATCTCCCATCCCACTTCACAACCCATCCCCCCCACCCCACCTCCATTTCCAGCTCTACCCCCATCCCCACCTCCAGCCCTATCCGCACCCCCACCTCCAGCCCTACCCCCATCCCCATCTCCAGCCCTACCCCCACCCACACATCTAGCCCTACCCCCACCCACACCTCCAGCCCTACCCCCACCCACACCTCCAGCCCTACCCCCACCCCCATTTCCAGACCTACCCCCACCCACACATCCAGCCCTACCACCACCCACACCTCCAGCCCTACCCCCACCCCTACCCCCACCCACACCTCCAGCCCTACCCCCACCCCCATTTCCAGCCCTACCCCCACCCACACATCCAGCCCTACCACCACCCACACCTCCAGCCCTACCCCCACCCCTACCTCCAGCCCTACCCCCACCCACACCTCCAGCCCTATCCGCACCCCCACCTCCAGCCCTACCCCCATCCTCACCTCCAGCCCTACCCACACCCTCACGTCTTCCTTACCGTGGGGCCGTCCTCTCCACGCGCGCCCTTCTGTCCAGGCAGGCCGGGCTGACCCCGGGCGCCGCTGTTGCCAGGGCGACCTGGCCGTCCCACCTCGCCCCTGGTGCCCTTGATGCCCGAGCCCCCGGGGGCGCCGGCCGGCCCCGCCAGTCCAGGAAAGCCAGACAGACCCTGCAGACCCAGACGGCCTGGAGCCCCGGGTTCTCCCGGCACTCCCGGGGTTCCTGTCTCTCCTCGGATGCCCTTCCTGCCCAGAATGCCGGAGATGCCCTGAAGTAGAGACGTCATCCTGTAGGCAACTATATCAATGGTGGTAATTTAACGCTCAAATAATACATGATATTCAATTTAGTGAACAGTCAAATGAGTAATACTTTCCAATATTGTAATGGTTGAGTAATTTACCTTTTGTTTTACACGATAAATCTAATAGCAAGAAAACCTTTCATGATTAAATCTTTTGAGCTGTATTCACTGAGCAGAGATCATAAGAGAGGAGCGACTATACACAGAGCAGGCCGGAGGCCCATGGAGGCGAGATAGGGGCGGACTCACCTGGGGTCCCATGTTGCCTGGCTCTCCCGGGGCTCCAACCTCGCCAGCCTCGCCCTGCAACGTGGACAGGTGGGGTTGGTGCACGTCGTAAGGTTGTCATGTCTTCTACGGCAAACTCTCCACTAGTTTGGGGTCTGCAACCACTTTCACTTCACCTTCCCTACAGTGACCGTCAGGCTTGGACAACTGCTCATTGGGCCAGTCTTTCCATGTCTTGTTCTCAGGCCAAGCATCACGGACGATTTACCAAGGATCACGAAATATTTACTAAACATCACGGAATATTTACCAAGGATCACGGACGATTTAGTAAGCATCACGGACGATTTACAAAGCATCACGGACGATTTACTAAGCATCACGGACGATTTACAAAGCATCACGGACGATTTACCAAGGATCACGAAATATTTACTAAACATCACGGAATATTTACCAAGGATCACGGACGATTTACTAAGCATCACGGACGATTTACAAAGCATCACGGACGATTTACCAAAGATCACGAAAAATTTACCAATGATCATGAAAGATTTACCAAGGATCACGGAAGAATTACTAAGCATCACGGAAGATTTACCAAGGATCACGGAATATTTCATTTGGGACGTGTTCATGGAATCCGATGAGAACTCCAACAAGAAATGGAAGAGCAGCAAGTAGCCAGCAGACCCAAAGACCGAACTGTGTATCATCTGTCGACTGACTCCTGCGAGAACCTGAGAGGCGCAGCTTTAAAGGGAGAGCTGGAAATATATAGGTAGCACCAGGTTCAGGAACTCAGCCCTAGGACGTCACGTCCTTGGACAGATGGTCCTTGGCAGACATTTCTCTGACGGTTTGCTGACGATCTCAGACCTAGGTACATTTCTCTGACGGTTTGCTGACGATCTCAGACCTAGGTACATTTCTCTGACGGTTTGCTGACGATCTCAGACCTAGGTACATTTCTCTGACGGTTTGCTGATGATCTCAGACCTAGGTACATTTCTCTGACGGTTTGCTGATTATCTCAGACCTAGGTACATTTCTCTGACGGTTTGCTGATTATCTCAGACCTACGTACATTTCTCTGACAGTTTGCTGATGATCTCAGACATACGTACATTTCTCTGACGGTTTGCTGACGATCTCAGACCTAGTTACATTTCTCTGGCGGTTTGCTGATGATCTCAGACATACGTACATTTCTCTGACGGTTTGCTGATGATCTCAGACCCAGGTACATTTCTCTGACGATTTGCTGACGATCTCAGACCTAGGTACATTTCTCTGACGGTTTGCTGACGATCTCAGACCGAGGTACATTTCTCTGACGGTTTGCTGACGATCTCAGACATACGTACATACATTTCTCTGACGGTTTGCTGACGATCTCAGACCGAGGTACATTTCTCTGACGGTTTGCTGATGATCTCAGACATAGGTACTTACATGTTCATTTGTTTGTTACTTTCACCAATAGTGCTGCGATAGTAGACACGAGTCTCACACAGTATGACAGACAGACATTTTAAAGAACTCTTTTGCGGAGGAATACCATGAAAGCGCATGAGGTCGCTTCAACAGGGGCGTCAAAACTTGAGCCTCGCTCCAAGGTTTTTCAGACGACCCAAGGCCCAAGGATACACACTCGACTTGAACTA
Source organism: Theodoxus fluviatilis (assembly GCA_034096865.1). Lineage (NCBI taxonomy): Eukaryota > Metazoa > Mollusca > Gastropoda > Cycloneritida > Neritidae > Theodoxus > Theodoxus fluviatilis. The sequence goes on along the minus strand of JAWQFJ010028213.1, from coordinate 95,418 downwards.
ACCAAAGGCTGTACACGAAGACAGTAAGTTGAAAATCAGAGTTGAAGTAAGTTTATTATTCTCAGGAGAAGATTGATCTGCTCCCATCCTTGGATATTTAAGTTTTCTAGTAAAGAAATGGAATTCCAATAGAGAGAAAAGTTTCTAAATTGGAGAACAATGTCGAATATTTCAGAGGAAGTAAAAGAGTTCTCCTTAACAGATAATAATTTTGCAGATGATATTATGTATCTTTTTCATTAAAGCAATTGTGATGGTTGTACGCCCTTTAGTAGATTGGTCTCCTTACAGTGCAGTGATGAAATGCTGCCCCCCTCCCCCCCCCCCCCCTCCCTCACATCTATTTTCTCACTCTTTTTCGTTTATTGAACCTCGTTGTTGAAAAAAGAGTGACCACTGATGTACATACTTGCTGACACTATACTGAGGAAGAATGGATGGTACAGTAGTACTGCATTGGCTTGATTTTTATTGTGATGTTCATGTGGAAAATAAATATAATTTTCCCTGTTGAGAAGATGTACACACATTTTGTTTGTTTATTTGTTTGTTTTTTTGCTGTTAATCAAAATATAATCTTCTGAATTTTAAAGATAAACACTACTCATGACAATGATGATGTATACAATGTCAATGCATGTCTGTGGGACTCTTTAGAATAACAACACTTTTATTTTCCTCACCTTGGAACCTGGAAGTCCACGCTCTCCCTTGGGTCCAGTAACACCAGCAGCTCCCTGCAAGGCACAGCACAGGTGACAGAGCATGGCACAGCACAGGTGACAGAGCAAGGCACAGCACAGGTGACAGAGCAAGGCACAGCACAGGTGACATAGCATGGCACAGCACAGGTGACAGAGCATGGCACAGCACAGGTGACAGAGCATGGCACAGCACAGGTGACAGACCATGGCACAGCACAGATGACAGACCATGGCACAGCACAGGTGACATAGCATGGCACAGCACAGGTGACAGAGCATGGCACAGCACAGGTGACAGAGAATGGCACAGCTCAGGTGACAGACCAAGGTACAGCACAGGTGACAGAGCATGGCACATCACAGGTGACAGAGCATGGCACAGCACAGGTGACAGAGAATGGCACAGCTCAGGTGACAGACCAAGGTACAGCACAGGTGACATAGCATGGCACAGCACAGGTAACAGAGAATGGCAAAACACAGGTGACAGAGCAAGGCACAGCACAGGTGACATAGCATGGCACAGCACAGGTGACATAGCATGGCACAACACAGGTGACAGAGCATGGCACAGCACAGGTGACATAGCATGGCACAGCACAGGTGACATAGCATGGCACAACACAGGTGACAGAGTATGGCACAGCACAGATGACAGAGCATGGCACAGCACAGGTGACAGAGCATGGCATAGCAAAGGTGACAGACCATTGCACAGCACAGGTGACAGAGCAAGGCACAGCACAGATGACAGACCATGGCACAGCACAGGTGACATAGCATGGCACAACACAGGTGACAGAGTATGGCACAGCACAGATGACAGAGCATGGCACAGCACAGGTGACAGAGCATGGCATAGCAAAGGTGACAGACCATTGCACAGCACAGGTGACATAGCATGGCACAGCAGAGGTGACAGACCATGGCACAGCACAGATGACAGACCATGGCACAGCACAGTTGACAGAGCAAGGCACAGCACAGTTGACAGAGCAAGGCACAGCACAGGTGACAGACACTTCCTCCCCTTCCTCCTCCTCCTCCATCTCCTTTTCTTCCTCCTCCTCCTTCTCCTCTTGCTCCCCATCCTCCTCCCTTCTCCTCCTGCTTCTCCTCTTCCTCCGGCTCCTCCTCCGGCTCCTCCTCCTGCTCCTGCTCCTCCTCCAGCTCCTCCTCCTCCTCCTCCTCCTCCTCCTCCTCCTCCTCCTCCTCCTCCTCCTCCTCCTCCTCCTCCTCCTCCTCCTCCTCCTCCTCCTCCTCCTCCTCCTCCTCCTCCTCCTCCTCCTCCTCCTCCTCCTCCTCCTCCTCCTCCTCCATCATCACCAATTTTGCCACTATCACTACCAACACCACGCTCATCACCACCATCACAACCACCATCACTACGAGAGGCCTGTTTTCTTCGACCATTTCCACATCTGCAACCACCAGATCTTGCATTCCGGGTACGTACAGGCAGACCGGCGTAGCCGGGTTCTCCCACGGGTCCAGCTCCTCCCCGATCTCCGGGTGTGCCCTGGGGACCGTTCTCGCCCCTGGGGCCGGGGTCTCCAGCCTGACCCTTCTCTGCAGGGGGTCCGGCCAGACCCGAGGGTCCTGGCTCGCCTCGGGGGCCTGGGGCTCCTGGCCGGCCCGTGTTGCCGTCTGGGCCTGGCGGTCCGGGCTCGCCCTGTGGAGAGAGAGGGAAGGCGGGATTGGCGAGTGGCTGGGGTGGGTGAGTGAATGAGTGGCTGGGGGTGGGGTGGGGGTGGGTGAGTGAGTAAGTGAGTGAGTGAGTGAGTAGGTGAGTGAGTGAATGAGTGAGTGAGAGAGTGAGTGAGTGAGTGAGTGGGGTACGGTGGGATGGGGTGGGGTGGGGTGATTGAGTGAGTGAGTGAGTGAGTGAGTGAGTGAGTGAGTGAGTGAGTGAGTGAGTGAGTGAGTGAGTGAGTGAGTGAGTGAGTGAGTGAGTGAGTGAGTGAGTGAGTGAGTGAGTGAGTGAGTGAGTGAGTGAGTGAGTGAGTGAGTGAGTGAGTGAGTGAGTGAGTGAGTGAGTGAGTGAGTGAGTGAGTGAGTGAGTGAGTGAGTGAGTGAGTGAGTGAGTGAGTGAGTGAGTGAGTGAGTGAGTGAGTGAGTGAGGAAATGAATGTTTGAGTGGATGAATGAAAGGAGGACGGACTGACCATTATCGAACCAGCAAGAAAATACAAACTCCGCCAAGGACGGTCTCAAGCCCGGCTGCAAACGGAGGAGAGTTGGGCGAGGGGCTGGCAACCCCACCCCGTAAAAAAGAGCTCGCTACAAAAACGCCAAAAACAGAAGAAACAGACACCTTTATCCTGGGAGAGGAAGGTTCTGCATCGCGAAGACCTATGACGCTGTGTGGTGAAAGCCTAGAGGAAGCCACAAAGCCGACTACCCTTCTGTCAACCAGGAGAACCACCATCCGCACATGGAATGTTAGGACCATGTACGAGTCAGGAAAGACGGCACAGGTAGCCGCAGAAATGAGGAACAACAACTTGACCGTGTTAGGCATTAGCGAGACGCGGTGGACCCAAGCTGTACAGAGACGACTGATGACAGGAGAGCTGTTGCGGTACTCCGGGCATGAAGAGAGCGACACACCCCACACACAGGGAGTAGGATTCATGCTGTCCAAGCAGGCACAGAGGGCAGATTGGATGGGAGGCACACGGCCCCAGGATCATCACAGCATCCTTCCGTACAAAAAAGAGGAAGATCATATGAACATCGTCCAATGCTACTCGCCAACAAACGACAGTGAGGAATAGGACAAGGACCAGTTCTACAGCAGACTGCAGAAGATCCTCGAGACCTTCCCGGACAATGACGTCACCATCATCATAGGAGATGTCAACGCCAAGATTGGGTCAGACAATACCGGATATGAACAAGTCATGGGCACCCAGACTCTAGGAGAAATGAACGAGAATGGGGAGAGGTTTGCGGATATGTGTGCACTCAACAACCTGGTCATTGGAGGCAGCATCTTTCCTCATAAGCGGATCCACAAAAGTACATGGATATCACCGGACAACTTGACAGAGAACCAGATAGACCACGTCTGCATTAACAAGAAATTTAGAAGATCCCTGCAGGACGTCAGAATGAGAAGAGGAGCAGACGTTGCGTCTGACCATCACCTGGTAGTGGCCAGACTGAAGTTGAAGCTGAAGAGGAACCAGACAGACGCGTCAGACAGAAGAGTCAAATACAACATCGGACTCCTGAAATACCCCAAGGCAAAGGAACAGTTTAGTCTGGCGCTACAGAACAAGTTTGAAGCACTTCAGAAACTTTTAGAAGAGGAGGAAGACAGCGTAGTCAATAGGTGGTAGAAAGTGAAAGAATCACTAAGATCATATTGCCAGGACGTAGTGAGTCCAAAGAAACACCGACAGAAGGATTGGATCACAGCAGAGACCTTGAGCAAGATAAAGGATAGGAAGAAGAAGAAGGCGGATGTCAACAACAGCAGAACAAGAACAGCAAAGTCCAAGGCACAAAGAGAATATGCAGAAGCCCACAGAGAAGTGAAGAAGAACATCAGGAAGGATAAAAGAGAGTACATGGACGGGCTGGCAGCCGAGGCGGAGCAGGCAGCGTTCAGCGGCAACATGAAACAGCTGTATGATATCACCAAGCGACTCTCAGGTAAGTTCAGCAGGCCAGAAAGACCCGTCAAAGACAAGCAGGGGAACACCATCAACAGCATAGACCAGCAGCTGAACAGATGGGCCAATCACTTTGAGGAACTCCTTAATAGACCTGCACCCCCGAACCCACCAACCATCAAACCAGCAGACACGGATCTCCCGATCAGCTGCGAGAAGCCGACCAGAGAAGAGATCAGGAAGGCCATCACCCTGATGAAGAACGGGAAAGCGGCGGGTCCTGACGACATTCCAGCAGAGGCACTGAAAGCAGACCTGGATGCGTCAGTGGAGATGCTGTACCCACTCTTCGAGAGAATCTGGGAAGAAGAAGACGTACCGGCAGACTGGAAAGAGGGTTACCTGATCAAGCTTCCCAAGAAAGGTGACCTCAGCAACTGTGACAACTACAGAGGCATCACACTCCTATCTGAGCCTGGCAAGGTCTTCAATCGGATCCTCTTGGAGAGGATGAAGGATACCGTCGATCCACAGCTGCGAGACGAGCAGGCAGGCTTCCGGCAGATTAGATCCTGCACGGACCAGATTGCAACCATCCGCATTATAGTCGAGCAGTCCCTGGAGTGGAACTCGCCGTTGTACATCAACTTCGTCGACTATTAGAAGGCGTTTGATAGTGTGGATCGAGAGACCCTCTGGAAGCTACTTCGGCACTATGGCATCCCAGCCAAGATGGTCAACCTCATACGGAACTCCTACGAAGGCATGTCATGCAAAGTTATCCATGGAGGGCAGCTTACAGACAGCTTCCAGGTGCGAACCGGAGTCCGACAAGGATGCTTGTTGTCACCGTTCCTCTTCCTTCTCGCCATCGATTGGATTATGAAGGAATCCACCAGCGAAAGAAGGAACGGAATCCAGTGGACCCTGTGGACCCAGCTTGATGATCTAGACTTTGCCGACGACCTCGCTCTCCTCTCCCATAGCCGACAGCAGATGCAGGAGAAGACGGACATCCTGGCAGCCACGTCGACACAGGTTGGCCTCAACATCCACAAGGACAAGACTAAGATCCTGAAGACCAACTCTACCAGTACCGAACCAGTCACCCTAAATGGAAGTCCCCTGGAAGAAGTTCAGTCCTTCACCTACCTGGGTAGCATCATCAACCAGGAGGGAGGCACAGATGCAGATGTCAAGGCAAGGATCGGCAAAGCAAGGGCCGCCTTCATCCAGCTCAAGAACATCTGGTCTTCCAGAGAGCTGTCTTTGACCACCAAGCTCCGATTGTTCAACTCCAACGTCAAGTCGGTCTTACTGTATGGAGCGGAGACATGAAGGACGACCAAGACCACTATCAGGAAAGTCCAGACCTTCATCAACAGCTGCCTCAGAAGGATTCTTCGTATCCGCTGGCCCGACACCATCAGCAACGCCAACCTATGGGAAAGGACCCGCCAACTTCCTGCAGAAAAAGAAATCAGGAAGAGACGATGGGGCTGGATAGGGCACCCCCTACGGAAACCGCCTACCAACATCACCAGACAGGCGCTGAGATGGAATCCCCAGGGATAGCGGAAGAGAGGCCGTCCAAGAAACACCTGGTGGCTTGACATTCAGGCTGACACCAATAAGATGGGCTACAGCTGGAACCAGCTAGAGAGGATGGCCCAGGACAGAGGTCTGTGGAGAGCTGTGGTTCGTGGTCCATACCCTGCTAGGGTCAACGGGCAGTAAGTAAGTAAGAAAGGACACTGGTCACATCACACGTGCTCTTACAAGGATTGTCATTTATTCATTCATGAGGTCTCTCAAATATTCACTAGTGCATTCCTCATTTCTTCCATTGTTTTCGCATTTAGTTATTCATTTATCCATTTATTCATCAGTTCATTTCTTCAATATCCATCCTTCCATTCATGAAGTCATCAAGTTGTTCGAATTCCATCCACACACTCAAATAATCACGTATTTTTTCTTCCTTTTATCCAATCATTGAGTCACTTATTCATTCATTCATCCATCTATCCATCCATGCAGTGTCCACTTCACGGGAGCGAGGGTCAGGCAAGGGAGGGTACTCACGTTGTCACCCTTCTCTCCTGGAGGTCCGCTCGGTCCGCGCTCACCAGGGGGCCCCTGTAGGACGGGAAGGCAACACGGTGAGTGACGTCTCCATGGCGCCAGGCGTATCGCATGAACTCTCATGAAAACCTCACTGGCCATGTCTTCCCTGACTACATGTATGTCTACACGTGCATCGATGAGTTTCAATCATCCTCTTGTTAATCAGTCATTCGAAAGGAAACTGATCTCTTCTTAATCTCGACATTAAATTCGATTATTCGATTGAATTCAGAAGTTGAATTCGACAAAACACTTTTAAACCACAATGAATTAGAATTTTACTTCATTTAAAAAGCATACTGATCCGATCCAAGACGCCATCTGACCTACAGTGCAGTAGTGGTTCATGGGTACCAAGCACCCTTCACTGGCAACTTACAGTGTCACCATCTGGCCTACAGTGCAGTAGTGGTTCATGGCTACCAAGCACCCTTCACTGGCAACTTACAGTATCACCATCTGGCCTACAGTGCAGTAGTGTTACACGGCTACCAAGCACCCTTCACTGGCAACTTACAGTGTCATCATCTGGCCTACAGTACAGTAGTGTTACACGGCTGCCAAGCACCCTTCACTGGCAACTTACAGTGTCACCATTTGGCCTACAGTGCAGTAGTGTTACATGGCTACCAAGCACCCTTCACTGGCAACTTACAGTGTCACCATCTGGCGTAAAGTGCAGTAGTGTTACACGGCTACCAAGCACCCTTCACTGACAACTTACAGTGTCACCATCTGGCCTACAGTGCAGTAGTGTTACACGGCTACCAAGCACCCTTCACTGGCAACTTACAGTGTCACCATCTGGCATACACTACAGTAGTGTTACACTGCTACCAAGCACCCTTCACTGGCAACTTACAGTGTCACCATCTGGCCTACAGTACAGTAGTGTTACACGACTACCAAGCACCCTTCACTGGCAACTTTTAGTGTCACCATCTGGCCTACAGTGCAGTAGTGTTACACGGCTACCAAGCACTCTTCACTGGCAACTTACAGTGTCACCATCTGGCGTAAAGTGCAGTAGTGTTACACGGCTACCAAGCACTCTTCACTGGCAACTTACAGTGTCACCATCTGGCCTACAGTGCAGTAGTGTTACAAGGCTGCCAAGCACTCTTCACTGGCAACTTACAGTGTCACCATCTGGCCTACAGTACAGTAGTGTTACACGGCTACCAAGCACTCTTCACTGGCAACTTACAGTGTCACCATCTGGCCTACAATGCAGTAGTGTTACACGGCTACCAAGCACTCTTCACTGGCAACTTACAATGGGGCCCTGGCTGCCGCCCTCGCCCTTCACACCCGGAGGCCCAGGCTGTCCCTGTAACAGACAGACAAGATGGTCAACAAGCGCAGACGCACGTCCACACAGTGGCAGTAACCAAAGCAACACTGGTATGGCTCCAACAATTGTCATACTCGTCATATACGGCCGCCACCCTGTTCGATCTCCTGATATCGTTTCATAACCATTGTCGTATGAAATGATTTTCATGGTCGTTGTAGTCATTGTCATCGCTTTCATCATCCTTATCCACATCGTTACCATTGTCGTTGTCCTCGTTACGGGCGCCGTCGTCGCTGTCGTCATTGGTATCACCATCAATGGCACAATGTCGACAGGAATCGCTACCACCTCCACAATCACCCTTTCATTTTCATCCTCGTTATCGCCATTATTATCGTTATCACTATCGTCGTCGTCGTCATCATCATCATCATCATCATCAGTCATCATCGTCCTCGTTGTCGTCATCATCATCATCATCGTCGTCGTCGTCGTCGTCGTCATCATCATCATCATCATCATCGTCGTCGTCGTCGTCATCATGTAAGCTGTCATTATTATCATGATGTGCATTCTCGTCGTCGTCGTCATAGTCGTCGTCATTGTTATCTGTGTGGTCACTGTTACTCGTATGGTCACATTCGTTCTCGTGGTGGCGGCGCTGCTTACCCTGTCGCCGTCGGGTCCCGCGGGCCCGGGCAGCCCCACGTTGCCTGGTTCGCCCTCCACGCCGCGTGCGCCTCGCTCTCCAGGGAAACCTCGCTCGCCCTGGGGAAATACGTCACCACGTGATGGGGGACCTCGTCGTGCAGCAAATAAGCAAAGCAGTCAGCGTCCTTTCGGGAATGTAAAACACACAGACATCAGACATGAAGTGCACGCACCTAGGGTGGGAATACGCAGAGCTCTGCAAGGACTTTAAGTCTTACGTTCGTTTAAGCAATCATTGCCTCACTTATTTTGTGGCCTCCTTCCTCTAACCCTCTCACGTACACCGCCTTGTCACCGCCGACCCATCCCAGCACATACTTCATTCCCCCCCACCCCACCCCCATCCCCCACCCCACACCCTACAAACCCACCCACCCCCGTAACTGTTATAGGTGGAAACGTCATCATTGAAAAGTAAACGTCGTTTGTTAAAGCGAAGGTGGATACTCCTCTGACTCCGCAGAAAACTATGACACCTGCCAATCACACACCACGTGACCTGCAAAAAGTACTGTCTTTCGACTCCGAAAGCTCGCAGACAATGGAGGGAAAAAGTCCCCTGGAGTTGTCCTGCATTGCGTTTTGTTTAGCCTGATCCTGCCATCCTGCCATCGACCCCGCAGCCGTCCTTACGGGAAGTCCGTTGCGTCCTGGTGTGCCTGCAGCCCCGGGGGGTCCTGGCTCTCCGTCCTTGCCTGCCTCTCCAGGGGGGCCAGAAAGACCGGGGGGGCCTTGGAAGCCAGGGGGTCCGGGGGGGCCATCGGGTCCACGGCCGCCAGGCTCACCCTGACAGAGGAAGAAGTGTTGGGTGATGAAGTTGTATATGGAAAAAGTATTGGATTGTGGAGTTGTGTGAGGATGTGGTGTTGGAAGATGGAGATGTATGTGGAAGAAGTGTTGGAAGATGGATTTGCGTGTGGAAGAAGTGTTGGATGATGGAGATGTGTGTGGAAGTAATGGTGGATGATGGAGTTGTGTGTGGAAGTAGAGTTGAAAGATGGAGTTGTATGTGGAAGTAGATGATGGAGTTGTGTGTGACAGAAGTGTTTTGGAAGATGGAGATGTGTGTGACAGAAGTGTTGGAAGATGGAGATGTGTGTGGAAGAGGTGTTGGAAAATGGGGATGTGTATGGAAGAAGTGTTGGAAGATGGAGATGTGTGTGGAAGAGGTGTTGGAAAATGGGGATGTGTGTGGAAGAAGTGTTGGAAGATGGAGATGTGTGTGGAAGAAGTGTTGGAAGATGGAGATGTGTGTGGAAGAAGTGTTGGAAGATGGAGATGTGTGTGGAAGAGGTGTTGGAAGAAGGAGATGTGTGTGGAAGAAGTGTTGGTAGATTGAAATGTGTGTGGAAGAAGTGTTGGAAGATAGAGATGCGTGTGGAAGAAGTGTTGGAAGATGGAGATGTGTGTGGAAGAAGTGTTGGAAGATGGAGATGCGTGTGGAAGAGGTGTTGGAAGATGGAGATGTGTGTGGAAGAAGTGTTGGTAGATGGAGATCTGTGTGGAAGAAGTGTTGGTAGATGGAGATGTGTGTGGAAGAAGTGTTGGAAGATGAAGTTGCGTGTAAAAGTAGTGGTGGATGATAGAGCTGTGTGTGAGAAAAAAGTTGTAGAAAGATGGAGTCGTGTTTGGAAGAAGTGTTGGATGATAGAGCCGTGTGTAGAGAGGACTCAGGAAAGCTACATGTACGTCAACAGAAAAAAAGAGGAGAAAGATTAGACTGTAAAAAATTATCTGCATCTAAAACTACACTGAATTGATTACAAGATATGTGGTTACTTCGTTACAATTAGCGAAAGTTGGTAACTAGTCCACGGTTCGTAGTGGCGTATTTCATTGTTCGTTATATCCGCCTCCAATAAGTGCCGTCATTGTCTCTTTTATGGAATTTCACATGACAGCATTATACTTTTTACAAGTTTTTTCACGCCCTCTAAAGCACCGAATTTGTTCAAGATTCAATACACAAAAACATAATTTCACACTTCATCTGCATTACTTGAGACGTCGTTATATTCATGGCTGTACTACAAGAATGGAGTTTTGCAACTGAAGGATCCAGTTATTTATTTGCAATGGATGCAGGTTCCTCCATCAAACCAAAGAGTGACGTCACATCTCTGTGACGCCCAACTGAAGTGCCACGTCATTTGCCCATGTCACTGCTGTTGTCAGGCAACGTAACACTAACCTCTGGCCCAGGCGCGCCTTGCTGTCCCATTTCTCCTGTCGGGCCGGGGTCTCCAGGGGGGCCGTTGGGGCCCATGGGGCCTGGGTTGCCACTCTTGCCTGGGGAACCCTGCAGGGCAGCGGTGACAGTGCGTTGCGTCAAAGCTCACTTCGAGGCGTCAATCTCCGTAATGACATGCATGTGTCATAAAATAGGCACAAACGCATCACATGCTACAGACAATAAACATAATACGCTGACCACACGCACCAACTGCGCTGTGATCACTCCTGCAGTTATCGTGCACTACGTCATCTGTAGACTACGTCATCTGACTCCAGCAAATGTCTTGTATTACGTCTTATCACTCCTGCAGTTATCGCGCACCACGTCATCTCTAGACTCCGTTATATCACTCCTGCAGTTATCGTGCACTACGTCATCTGAAGACTACGTCATATCATTCCTGCTATTGTCTTGTATTACCTCATCTGAAGACTCCGTTATATCACTCCTGCAGTTGTCTTGTATTACGTCATATCACTCCTGTAGTTGTCTTGTATTACGTCATATCACTCCTGCAGTTGTCTTGTATTACGTCATATCACTTCTGCAGTTGTCTTGTATTACGTCATATCACTCCTGCAGTTGTCTTGTATTACGTCATATCACTCCTGCAGTTGTCTTGTATTACGTCATATCACTTCTGCAGTTGTCTTGTATTACGTCATCTGTAGATTCCGTCATCAAATGGAGAGTAAGGACGTGCTACACACATGTGCATGCAGATATAGAACAAATATGCCTTAACACATTCACATACATACACGTTTACATATATACGTATATCTAAAATACACACACAAATATGCACGCAAAACTACTCACAACTACTCACATGTTATACACATACAGTAACACGCACACACACGCACACACACACACACACACACACACACACACACTCGCACACAAAAAACGCATACATTAACAAACGCACACGCATACACACACATCTATGGCGTTGCTTCGCGAACGAAGATGAGACGATGCTGCTGTTCACATCCACCGCAGACTCGTTGGTGGCTGTAGAGGCCGATGCGGGACCGGCAAGCCCGACCACATCGGCCGCAGGGGAAGATCCGGCCAGAGTCTAGCATGACGTACTCTCGGTTTTTTCTCCTCTGGCGCTTCTCCTTTAGTGTGTTCCTGAAGGAGCTCTCCAACACTGCCGTGGCTTTATTGATGGTGTGGCGCCAGACATCTCCGTCAGCAGCGACGGAGGTCCACTGTCGGGGATCGATGTTGCAAGAGATGAGGGCTTTCTTGAGAGAGTCTATGTATCTCTTTTTCGGGCCCCCTTTGTTACGTCGACCAGTGGAAAGCTCACCAAATAGTGCTACATTGGGCAGGCGGAACGTGTCGTTTGAGCCTGCGCAGTGGAGTTTTTAATGGTGAGGTTCGGTGTGCGCAGTACCGGACCCACCCTTTACACCCGAGGTTCATCTGCCATGGCCTAGCAAGCTGGGACGGTGACAGTGAGGTCCTTGGGTCGTAGGTTTTACATCAGAGTTTCCCTCTCCTACACGAACTGCCTGACGAGGCTAACGAGCTCCATCTGCCCGGGTTTGAGATCAGAGTTGTCCTTCTCCTAGACTGGTTGCCAACCAAGGCTTATGAGCCCAGTCTGAACAATTCCCGGTTATACCGCCGAGTGCTCGGTCACACCTGTAGGAAGCTTTGTGATACACACACATATACATACACAAACACACAGACTCGCACACAAACACATACACACACAAACACACACCACAATACACACACACACACACACACAAACACACACCACAATACACACACACACACCACAATACACACACACACACACACACAAACACACACACACAAACACACACCACAATACACACACACACACACACACAAATACACACCACAATACACACACATACACACACAAACACACACCACAATACACACACACACATACACACACACACAAACACACACCACAATACACACACACACACACACACCACAATACACACACACACACACACACACAAACACAATACACACACACACACAAACACACACCACAATACACACACACACACACACACAAACACACACCACAATACACACACACACACACACACACACACACACACACACACACACAACTCACTCTGTCTCCAGCAGGGCCCTGGGCTCCGGGGGGTCCAGGGGGGCCGGACTGTCCAATAGGTCCCATCTCGCCAGGACGCCCGTCGTTTCCAGTGGGACCCTGCATGAACAGGTCACCTCACGTCGCCATGGAGCTCAGCATTGAATGGAGCTGTATAGTGTGTGGAGCTCAGCATTGAATGGAGCTGTATAGTGTATGGAGCTCAGCATTGAATGGCGCTGTACAGTGTGTGGAGCTCAGCATTGAATGGCGCTGTACAGTGTATGGAGCTCAGTATTGAATGGAGCTGTACAGTGTATGGAGCTCAGCATTGAATGGCGCTGTACAGTGTGTGGAGCTCAGCATTGAATGGCGCTCTACAGTGTATGGAGCTCAGCATTGAATGGCGCTGTACAGTGTATGGAGCTCAGCATTGAATGGCGCTGTACAGTGTATGGAGCTCAGCATTGAATGGCGCTGTACAGTGTATGGAGCTCAGCATTCAATGGTGCTGTACAGTGTGTGGAGCTCAGCATTGAATGGCGCTGTACAGTGTATGGAGCTCAGCATTCAATGGTGCTGTACAGTGTGTGGAGCTCAGCATTGAATGGCGCTGTACAGTGTATGGAGCTCAGCATTGAATGGCGCTGTACAGTGTATGGAGCTCAGCATTGAATGGCGCTGTACAGTGTATGGAGCTCAGTATTGAATGGCGCTGTATAGTGTATGGAGCTCAGCATTGAATGGCGCTGTACAGTGTGTGGAGCTCAGCATTGAATGGCGCTGTACAGTGTATGGAGCTCAGCATTGAATGGCGCTCTACAGTGTATGGAGCTCAGCATTGAATGGCGCTGTACAGTGTATGGAGCTCAGCATTGAATGGCGCTGTACAGTGTATGGAGCTCAGCATTGAATGGCGCTGTACAGTGTATGGAGCTCAGCATTCAATGGTGCTGTACAGTGTGTGGAGCTCAGCATTGAATGGCGCTGTACAGTGTATGGAGCTCAGCATTCAATGGTGCTGTACAGTGTGTGGAGCTCAGCATTGAATGGCGCTGTACAGTGTATGGAGCTCAGCATTGAATGGCGCTGTACAGTGTATGGAGCTCAGCATTGAATGGCACTGTACAGTGTATGGAGCTCAGTATTGAATGGCGCTGTACAGTGTATGGAGCTCAGCATTGAATGGCACTGTACAGTGTGTGGAGCTCAGCATTGAATGGCGCTGTACAGTGTATGGAGCTCAGCATTGAATGGCGCTGTACAGTGTATGGAGCTCAGCATTGAATGGCGCTGTACAGTGTATGGAGCTCAGCATTGAATGGCGCTGTACAGTGTGTGGAGCTCAGCATTGAATGGCGCTGTACAGTGTATGGAGCTCAGCATTGAATGGCACTGTACAGTGTATGGAGCTCAGTATTGAATGGCGCTGTACAGTGTATGGAGCTCAGCATTGAATGGCGCTGTACAGTGTATGGAGCTCAGCATTGAATGGCGCTGTACAGTGTGTGGAGCTCAGTATTGAATGGCGCTGTACAGTGTATGAAGCTCAGCATTGAATGGCGCTGTACAGTGTATGGAGCTCAGTATTGAATGGCGCTGTACAGTGTGATGGAGCTCAGCATTGAATGGCGCTGTACAGTGTATGGAGCTCAGCATTGAATGGCGCTGTACAGTGTGTGGAGCTCAGTATTGAATGGCGCTGTACAGTGTATGAAGCTCAGCATTGAATGGCGCTGTACAGTGTATGGAGCTCAGTATTGAATGGCGCTGTACAGTGTATGGAGCTCAGCATTGAATGGGCTGTACAGTGTATGGAGCTCAGCATTGAATGGCGCTGTACAGTGTATGGAGCTCAGCATTGAATGGCGCTGTATATTGTATGGAGCTCAGCATTGAATGGCGCTGTATATTGTATGGAGCTCAGCATTGAATGGCGCTGTACAGTGCATGGAGCTCAGCATTGAATGGCGCTGTATATTGTATGGAGCTCAGCATTGAATGGCGCTGTACAGTGTATGGAGCTCAGCATTGAATGGCTCTGTATATTGTATGGAGCTCAGCATTGAATGGCGCTGTACAGTGTGTGGAGCTCAGCATTGAATGGCGCTGTATATTGTATGGAGCTCAGCATTGAATGGCGCTGTACAGTGTATGGAGCTCAGCATTGAATGGCGCTGTACAGTGTGTGGAGCTCAGCATTGAATGGCGCTGTACAGTGTATGGAGCTCAGTATTGAATGGAGCTGTACAGTGTATGGAGCTCAGCATTGAATGGCGCTGTACAGTGTGTGGAGCTCAGCATTGAATGGCGCTCTACAGTGTATGGAGCTCAGCATTGAATGGCGCTGTACAGTGTATGGAGCTCAGCATTGAATGGCGCTGTACAGTGTATGGAGCTCAGCATTGAATGGCGCTGTACAGTGTATGGAGCTCAGCATTCAATGGTGCTGTACAGTGTGTGGAGCTCAGCATTGAATGGCGCTGTACAGTGTATGGAGCTCAGCATTCAATGGTGCTGTACAGTGTGTGGAGCTCAGCATTGAATGGCGCTGTACAGTGTATGGAGCTCAGCATTGAATGGCGCTGTACAGTGTATGGAGCTCAGCATTTGAATGGCGCTGTACAGTGTATGGAGCTCAGTATTGAATGGCGCTGTATAGTGTATGGAGCTCAGCATTGAATGGCGCTGTACAGTGTGTGGAGCTCAGCATTGAATGGCGCTGTACAGTGTATGGAGCTCAGCATTGAATGGCGCTCTACAGTGTATGGAGCTCAGCATTGAATGGCGCTGTACAGTGTATGGAGCTCAGCATTGAATGGCGCTGTACAGTGTATGGAGCTCAGCATTGAATGGCGCTGTACAGTGTATGGAGCTCAGCATTCAATGGTGCTGTACAGTGTGTGGAGCTCAGCATTGAATGGCGCTGTACAGTGTATGGAGCTCAGCATTCAATGGTGCTGTACAGTGTGTGGAGCTCAGCATTGAATGGCGCTGTACAGTGTATGGAGCTCAGCATTGAATGGCGCTGTACAGTGTATGGAGCTCAGCATTGAATGGCACTGTACAGTGTATGGAGCTCAGTATTGAATGGCGCTGTACAGTGTATGGAGCTCAGCATTGAATGGCACTGTACAGTGTGTGGAGCTCAGCATTGAATGGCGCTGTACAGTGTATGGAGCTCAGCATTGAATGGCGCTGTACAGTGTATGGAGCTCAGCATTGAATGGCGCTGTACAGTGTATGGAGCTCAGCATTGAATGGCGCTGTACAGTGTGTGGAGCTCAGCATTGAATGGCGCTGTACAGTGTATGGAGCTCAGCATTGAATGGCACTGTACAGTGTATGGAGCTCAGTATTGAATGGCGCTGTACAGTGTATGGAGCTCAGCATTGAATGGCGCTGTACAGTGTATGGAGCTCAGCATTGAATGGCGCTGTACAGTGTGTGGAGCTCAGTATTGAATGGCGCTGTACAGTGTATGAAGCTCAGCATTGAATGGCGCTGTACAGTGTATGGAGCTCAGTATTGAATGGCGCTGTACAGTGTATGGAGCTCAGCATTGAATGGCGCTGTACAGTGTATGGAGCTCAGCATTGAATGGCGCTGTACAGTGTGTGGAGCTCAGTATTGAATGGCGCTGTACAGTGTATGAAGCTCAGCATTGAATGGCGCTGTACAGTGTATGGAGCTCAGTATTGAATGGCGCTGTACAGTGTATGGAGCTCAGCATTGAATGGGCTGTACAGTGTATGGAGCTCAGCATTGAATGGCGCTGTACAGTGTATGGAGCTCAGCATTGAATGGCGCTGTATATTGTATGGAGCTCAGCATTGAATGGCGCTGTATATTGTATGGAGCTCAGCATTGAATGGCGCTGTACAGTGCATGGAGCTCAGCATTGAATGGCGCTGTATATTGTATGGAGCTCAGCATTGAATGGCGCTGTACAGTGTATGGAGCTCAGCATTGAATGGCTCTGTATATTGTATGGAGCTCAGCATTGAATGGCGCTGTACAGTGTGTGGAGCTCAGCATTGAATGGCGCTGTATATTGTATGGAGCTCAGCATTGAATGGCGCTGTACAGTGTATGGAGCTCAGCATTGAATGGCGCTGTACAGTGTATGAAGCTCAGCAATGAATGGCGCTGTACAATGTGTGGAGCTCAGTATTGAATGGCGCTGTACAGTGTATGGAGCTCAGCATTGAATGGCGCTGTATAGTGTATGGAGCTCAGCATTGAATGGCGCTGTACGGTGTATGGAGCTCAGCATTGAATGGCGCTGTACGGTGTATGGAGCTCAGTATTGAATGGCGCTGTATAGTGTATGGAGCTCAGCATTGAATGGCGCTGTATAGTGTATGGAGCTCAGCATTGAATGGCGCTGTACAGTGTATGAAGCTCAGCATTGAATGACGCTGTACAGTGTATGGAGCTCAGCATTGAATGGCGCTGTATAGTGTATGGAGCTCAGCATTGAATGGCGCTGTACAGTGTATGAAGCTCAGCATTGAATGACGCTGTACAGTGTATGGAGCTCAGCATTGAATGGCACTGTACAGTGTGTGGAGCTCAGCATTGAATGGCGCTGTACAGTGTATGGAGCTCAGCATTGAATGGCGCTGTACGGTGTATGGAGCTCAGTATTGAATGGCGCTGTACAGTGTATGGAGCTCAGCATTGAATGGCGCTGTACAGTGTGTGGAGCTCAGCATTGAATGGCGCTGTACAGTGTATGAAGCTCAGCATTGAATGGCGCTGTACAGTGTGTGGAGCTCAGTATTGAATGGCGCTGTACAGTGTATGGAGCTCAGCATTGAATGGCGCTGTACAGTGTGTGGAGCTCAGCATTGAATGGCGCTGTACAGTGTATGAAGCTCAGCATTGAATGGCGCTGTACAGTGTGTGGAGCTCAGCATTGAATGGCGCTGTACAGTGTATGGAGCTCAGCATTGAATGGCGCTGTATAGTGTATGGAGCTCAGCATTGAATGGCGCTGTATAGTGTATGGAGCTCAGCATTGAATGGCGCTGTACGGTGTATGGAGCTCAGCATTGAATGGCGCTGTACAGTGTGTGGAACTCAGCATTGAATGGCGCTGTATAGTGTATGGAGCTCAGCAATAAATAGAGCTATATCTAATTAGAGATAGCCATTGAATGGAGCTATTTATATATTGAATGAAGCTAGGCATTGAATATAAATAAATATTGAATGGAAATAAACACTGAATATAGCACTATATTGCATGGAGATAAATATTGAATTGAACTATATATTGAATGGAGCTAAACATGTATAGCGTGAAGAGGTAAAATCTGAATAGTGGTAAGCACGTGTGTACAATGCTTTCCTTTAAATGCTCTTGCAAGCTCGTACCCTTTGAGTTTGGAAAAATGGGATTTGCATCGTCAGTCTGACAACCATCTGTGAACAGCGCCTAGTGACCTGCTAACCAAGAGTGTGACCCATCAGCTGTGTCCCTTCCGCTGATTGGCTGGCAATCCAGCTGTACCCCTTTTCGCTGATTGACTGGCACTTACCGAGGGTCCAGGGGCTCCAGATTTGCCGTCGGGTCCGGGGGGACCAGGGGGGCCCTGGAACAAGGACATCAAAAAAAGATGAGGTTGTGTAGGCAGTGTGTAGTCAGTGTGTGGACAGTGTGTGGGCAGTGTGTGGGCAGTGTGTGGGCAGTGTGCAGGCAGTGTGCAGGCAGTGTGTGGGCAGTGTGTGGGCAGTGTGTAGGCAGTGTGTAGGCAGTGTGTGGGCAGTGTGTAGGCAGTGTGTAGGCAGTGTGTGGGCACTGTGTAGGCAGTGTGTAGGCAGTGTGTAGCCAGTGTGTAGGCAGTGTGTGGGCACTGTGTAGGCAGTGTGTAGGCAGTGTGTAGGCGGTGTGTAGGCGGTGTGTGGGCAGTGTGTAGGCAATGATTGTGTAGGCACTCCCAGTCCAGCCCACGCACAGCGCTGCGGTTGCTGCTCAGGGAGGCAGCCACACAGAGAGCTTCCAAGGAGCGAGTCTACTGCAGTGCTGTGGCTGGCTGTTGTGTCAGTCTTGCAGTCTTTCAGTCTTGCTGTCTTGTAGTCTTACAGTCTTGTAGTCTTGCTGTCTTGTAGTCTTAGTCTTGCAGTCTTGCTGTCTTGTAGTCTTGCAGTCTTACAGTCTTGCAGTCTTGCAGTCTTGCAGTCTTGCTGTCTTGCAGTCTTGCAGTCTTGCAGTATTGTAGTCTTGCAGTCTTACAGTCTTGCAGTCTTGCAGTCTTGCTGTCTTGCAGTCTTGCAGTCTTGCAGTCTTGCTGTCTTGCAGTCTTGCTGTCTTGCAGTCTTGCAGTCTTGCTGTCTTGCTGTCTTGTAGTCTTGCAGTCTTGCTGCCTTGCAGTCTTGTAGTCTTGCTGTCTTGCGGTCTTGCAGTCTTGCAGTCTTGCAGTCTTGCTGTCTTGCAGTCTTGCTGTCTTGCAGTCTTGCAGTCTTGCAGTCTTGCTGTCTTGCAGTCTTGTAGTCTTGTAGTCTTGCTGTCTTGCTGTCTTGCAGTCTTGCTGTCTTGCTGTCTTGCAGTCTTGCTGCCTTGCGGTCTTGCAGTCTTGCAGTCTTGCAGTCTTGCAGACTTGTAGTCTTGCAGTCTTGCAGTCTTGCAGTCTTGCAGTCTTGCTGTCTTGCAGTCTTGTAGTCTTGCAGTCTTGCTGTCTTGCTGTCTTGAAGTCTTGCTGTCCTACAGTCTTGCAGTCTTGCTGTCTTGAAGTCTTGAAGTCCTGCAGTCTTTAAGTCTTGCTGTCTTGCTGTCTTGAAGTCTTGCTGTCCTGCAGTCCTGCAGTCTTGCTGTCTTGCTGTCTTGAAGTCTTGCAGTCTTGCTGTCTTGCAGTCTTGCAGTCTTGCAGTCTTGCTGTCTTGCAGTCTTGCTGTCTTGCAGTCTTGCAGTCTTGCTGTCTTGCTGTCTTGCTGTCTTGTAGTCTTGCAGTCTTGCTGCCTTGCCGTCTTGTAGTCTTGCAGTCCTGCAGTCTTGCTGTCTTGCTGTCTTGAAGTCTTGAAGTCCTGCAGTCTTGAAGTCTTGCTGTCTTGTAGTCTTGCAGTCTTGCTGTCTTGAAGATTTGCTGTCCTGCAGTCTTGCAGTCTTGTTGTCTTGCTGTCATGCAATCTTGCTGTCTTGCTGTCTTGCAGTCTTGCTGTCATGCAGTCTTACAGTCTTGTAGTCTTACAGTCTTACAGCTCCACGACGCTTCTCCTGCAGTACGTTGCTCCATTCATATTAATATCAAAACCGTCGCATTGTACTCCTTTTGATAACTTCTCGTCATCTCCTCATTTGTTTTCAAATATCCACCCACTTTCACCATCACCACTAAGGTCGGTAACATGAAGAGAGGACAAAATTGCCTGACACAGTCACAGCCGTGGTTCTCTTTGGAGCTCCACCGGTCAAGTCTATGACGCTGACATGAACAGTCAGGGGAAACCTCCCGTGATTGTAAGCTGTTTTGAAATAAACTATCTTTTTCTCGGTTATCATTGATCATTTGTATGAGCAATACTGCTTTCATCCTTCACTCATTCATTCTTGCTTTCTCACTCGTACAATGCTTTGCTGACTCACTCGTTCACACAGTCAATCGTTATGCATCTTCTCTCGCTTGCTCGCTCACTCCTTTATTTGTTACTGAAATGACGTCACTCACTGTCTCTCCGATGGGACCAGGCGGGCCGGGGCGCCCGTTCTCTCCCTGCAAGGAAGGAAAGAAGGTTGGACTGAACAAGTTTGGACTGGACAAGTTTGGACTGGACAAGTTTGGACTGAACAAGTTTGGACTGAACAAGTTTTGACTGGAGAAGTTTGGACTGGACAAGTTTGGACTGGAGAAGGTTGGACTGAACAAGTTTGGACTGGAGAAGGTTGGACTGAGCAAGTTTGGACTGAACAAGTTTGGACTGAACAAGTTTGGACTGAACAAGTTTGGACTGGAGAAGTTTGGGCTGGAGAAGTTTGGACTGGACAAGTTAGTTTGGACAAGTTTGGATTGGACGAGTTTGGACTGGACAAGTTTGGACTGGACAAGTTTGGACTGGACAAGTTTGGACTGGACAAGTTTGGACTGAACAAGTTTGGACTGGACAAGTTTGGACTGGAAAAGTTTGGACTGGACAAGTTTGGACTGGAGAAGGCTGGACTGGAGAAGGCTGGACTGGCGAAGTTTGGACTGGACAAGTTTGAACTGGACAAGTTTGGACTGGACAAGTTTGGACTGGAGAAGGCTGGACTGGACAAGTTTGGACTGGACACGTTTGGACTGAACAAGTTTGGACTGGAGAAGGCTGGACTGGAGAAGTTTTGACTGGACAAGTTTGGACTGGACAAGTTTGGACTGAACAAGTTTGGACTGGACAAGTTTGGACTGGACAAGTTTGGACTGGACAAGTTTGGACTGGAGAAGGCTGGACTGGAGAAGCTTGGACTGGACAAGTTTGAACTGGACAAGTTTGGACTGGACAAGTTTGGACAGGAGAAGGCTGGACTGGACAAGTTTGGACTGGAGAAGGCTGGACTCGAGAAGTTTGGACTGGACAAGTTTGGACTGGAGAAGGCTGGACTGGAGAAGTTTTGACTGGAAAAGTTTGGACTGGAAAAGTTTGGATTGCAGAAGGCTGGATTGGAGAAGTTTGGACTGGAAAAGTTTGGACTGAAGAAGTTTGGACTGGAGAAGGCTGGACTGAAAAAAGTTGGACTGAAGAATGTTGGGAAGTGGGGGGGGGGGGGGGGGGGGGCAAAGAAAGGGAGCGGGGCTTGACACTCACCATGGCGCCAGGCTCTCCACGAGGTCCGGGTGTGCCAGCAGCTCCGTCCTCACCGTTGGTGCCCGCCTCTCCAGGGGGGCCGGGTGGTCCCCGCGCTCCTGGCAGTCCCTGCGGCACGGCAGAGGCAGTTTCCAGGTGAGGACAGTGAGGAAATGAAAGAGGTGCGTGATGAGGACAGTGAGGTAAGGAAAGAGGTGCGTGATGAGGACAGTGAGGTAAGGAAAGAGGTGCGTGATGAGGACAGTGAGAGGTAAGGAAAGAGGTGCGTGATGAGGACAGTGAGAGGTAAGGAAAGAGATGCGTGGTAAGGACAGTGAGGAAAGGAAAGAGGTGCGAGGTGAGGACAGTGAGGAAAAGAAAGAGGTGCGAGGTGAGGACAGTGAGGAAAAGAAAGAGATGCGTGGTGAGGACAGTGAGGAAAAGAAAGAGATGCGTGGTGAGGACAGTGAGGAAAAGAAAGAGATGCGTGGTGAGGACAGTGAGGAAAGGAAAGAGGCGCGAGGTGAGGACAGTGAGGTAAGGAAAGAGATGCGTGGTGAGGACAGTGAGGAAATGAAAGAGATGCGTGGTGAGGACAGTGAGGAAAAGAAAGAGATGCGTGGTGAGGACAGTGAGGAAAAGAAAGAGATGCGTGGTGAGGACAGTGAGGAAAGGAAAGAGATGCGTGGTAAGGACAGTGAGGAAAGGAAAGAGGTGCGAGGTGAGGACAGTGAGGAAAAGAAAGAGATGCGTGGTGAGGACGAGTGAGTGGAAAAGAAAGAGATGCCGTGGTGAGGAACCAGTGAGGAAATGAAACAGCGATATGCGTTGGTGAGGACAGTGAGGAAAAGAAAGAGATGCGTGGTGAGGACAGTGGGAAGGAACAAGATGCGTGGTGAAGAGGACAGTGAGGAAATGAAAGAGGTGCGTGATGAGGACAGTGAGGAAATGAAAGAGGTGCGTGATGAGGACAGTGAGGAAAAGAAAGAGATGCGTGGTGAGGACAGTGAGGAAAAGAAAGAGATGCGTGGTGAGGACAGCGATGAAATGAAAGAGGTGCGAGGTGAGGACAGTGAGGAAAGGAAAGAGATGCGTGGTGAGGACAGTGAGGAAAAGAAAGAGATGCGTGGTGAGGACAGTGAGGAAATGAAAGAGATGCGTGGTGAGGACAGTGAGGAAATGAAAGAGATGCGTGGTGAGAACAGTGAGGAAATGAAAGAGGTGCGAGGTGAGGACATTATGGAAAGGAAAGAGATGCGTGGTGAGGACAGTGAGGAAAGGACAGAGATGCGTGGTGAGGACAGTGAGGAAAAGAAAGAGATGCGTGGTGAGGACAGTGAGGAAAAGAAAGAGATGCGTGGTGAGGACAGTGAGGTAAGGACAGAGATGCGTGGTGAGGACAGTGAGGTAAGGAAAGGGGTGCGTGGTGAGGACAGTGAGAGGTAAGGAAAGAGGTGCGAGGTGAGGACAGTGAGGTAAGGAAAGGGGTGCGTGGTGAGGACAGTGAGGAAAGGAAAGAGGTGCGAGGTAAGGACAGTGAGGTAAGGAAAGAGGGAGGGCTAAGGGGAGGCAGGGAAAAGGAGGAGATCGCAGCAAAAGAGGGGGGCAGACAGTTTAGAAAGCAAACGAGTGGAGTTGCTAGAACGGCACTATTGCACTTCAGAGTGTAGTGTATAACGATATGTACAGGAAAATTTTCATTAACAATCAGAACAAAAAGGAATAAAGATAATAAAGGGAAATGTGTTGAACGCTTAGCATAGAAAGAAGGTATGAAGCCTACGGTAATGTAACAATATAATGAAATCATGCAACAACGCATATTCGAAACTCACAGCAATATGTGTGAGAAAAGCACAATGTATCGACAATGTTCTCATCAATTTTTGACGATAGTACTGCATATCACCGTAATGTGTAAGTATATAAGTATATACGCCGTGTATCACAAACTATTAATATCATCATCATCATCATGAACTAAAGCAAAAATCCGCTTGTTGACCTTTTCGATTTGCATAATTACAGCAGATTGCACAGTCGGGCGACCTCTACCAAACTGAATTTGCTTTGCACTTTTCTCCAGTTGTCCAAGGACTCAAAATCGCCCTTGAAACGAAAGCATTCCAAGGATGGCAGGCCAGGAAGGCAGGCCAGGAAGGGAGGCCAGGAAGGCAGGCCAGGACCACAGGCCAGGACCACAGGCCAGGAAGGCAGGCCAGGAAGGCAGACCAGGAAGGGAGGCCAGGAAGGCAGGCCAGGAAGGCAGGCCAGGACCACAGGCCAGGACCACAGGCCAGGAAGGCAGGCCAGGAAGGCAGACCAGGAAGGGAGGCCAGGAAGGCAGGCCAGGAAGGCAGGCCAGGACCACAGGCCAGGAAGGCAGGCCAGGAAGGCAGGCCCAACCACAGGCCAGGAAGGCAGGCCAAGAAGGCAGGCCAGGAAGGCAGGCCAGGAAGGCAGGCCAGGAAGGCAGGCCAAGACCACAGGCCAGGAAGGCAGGCCAGGAAGGCAGGCCAGGAAGGCAGGCCAGGAAGGCAGGCCAGGAAGGCAGGCCAGGAAGGCAGGCCAGGAAGGCAGGCCAGGAAGGCAGGCCAGCAAGGCAGGCCAGCAAGGCAGGCCAGGAAGGCAGGCCAGCAAGGCAGGCCAGGAAGGCAGGACAGGAAGGCAGGCCAGGAAGTCAGGCCAGCAAGGCAGGCCAGGAAGGCAGGCCAGGAAGGCAGGCCAGGGAGGCAGGCCAGGAAGGCAGGCCAGGAAGGCAGGCCAGGAAGGCAGGCCAGGAAGGCAGGCCAGGACCACAGGCCAGGAAGGCAGGCCAGGACCACAGGCCAGGAAGGCAGGCAGGTTCGAGCGTGGAGCTGACGGCGCCTGGCAGCACTTGAGCACTGCGCAGTGCAGTTGTCCAGCTTTTGGGGCTGCATCAGGAGCTCTTGTCAGCTTGCACCAGGATCAGCTTGTAGAACGCAGCACCAGAGTGCTGCCCCGTGTGCAAGTCAGGGTGAGTGGAGTCCCCACACAGGTCTGCTGGGCCAACACGTGTTTCCTCCACATACACAGGGAGGCATCGTCTGCAGCACTGGGGTGGTGCCTCACGTAACTGAGGTGGTGCCTCACGCCACTGAGGTGGTGCCTCACGCCACTGAGGTGGTGCCTCACGCCACTGGGGTGGTGCCTCACGCCACTGAGGTGGTGCCTCACGCCACTGGGGTGGTGCCTCACGCCACTGGTGTGGTGGCTCACGTCACTGGGGTGGTGCCTCCCGCCACTGGGGTGGTGCCTCACGTAACTGAGGTGGTGCCTCACGCCACTGGGGTTGTGCCTCACGCCACTGGTGTGGTGCCTCACGCCACTGGGGTTGTGTCTCACGCCACTGGGGTGGTGCCTCACGCCACTGGGGTGGGGCCTCACGCCACTGGGGTTGTGTCTCACGCCACTGGGGTGGTGCCTCACGCCACTGGGGTGGGGCCTCACGTAACTGAGGTGGTGCCTCACGCCACTGGGGTGGGGCCTCACGCCACTGGGGTGAGGCCTCACGTAACTGAGGTGGTGCCTCACGCCACTGGGGTGGGGCCTCACGCCACTGGGGTTGTGCCTCACGCCACTGGGGTGGTGCCTCACGCCACTGGGGTTGTGCCTCACGCCACTGGGGTGGTGCCTCACGCCACGCGGGAGAGCCGTAGCCGACTGCCTAGACGTCTGCACGCGCTGCCTCGGCCCCGAGAATAACTTTCTCACGGGGAAATGTCGAAGACGGCATTTGGCTTTCCCGAAAATTGTCATCCAGGAAGGACAATAAATTCAACAGTACTTACGCGCTCTCCTTGCACTCCGGGGGGTCCGGGGGGTCCCGAGGAGCCGCGCTGTCCCTGGAGACCGAAACCATCACAGTTAGGACGAGGAACAAACGTATGAATTGGCTGCATGCAGCATGATCATTCGTGATTCTCAGTCTATGGAAGTATTGAATTTGGATTGTTCAGAGAGAGAGAGAGAGAGAGAGAGAGAGAGAGAGAGAGAATGAGAGAAAGAGAGAGAGAGAGAAAGAAAGGGAGAGAGAGAGAGAGAGAAAGAGAGAGAGAGAAAGAGAGAGAAAGAGAGAGAAAGAGACAGACAGACAGACAGACACACACACACACACACACACACACAGACACAAAGACACAAACACAAACACACACACACACACACACACACACACACACACACACACACAGACACACACACACACACACAGACACACACACAGACAGACACACACACACACAGAGAGACACATAGACAGACACACAGACAGACACACAGACAGACACACAGGCAGAAACACAGACAGACGCACAGACAGACACACAGACACACAGACAGACAGATTCAGGGATGGAAACCGTAAACAGGAAATTTGAAAAGAGCCATCACAATCACTGAATACAAGCGCAAAAAAAGGATAAGGTTTTGAGATTTGTCCAATGATTATTTCGAGGAAACAGATGAATCACACTGAGACCAAAATCAGTTACGTGTACAGTATATGAAATGAAATCAAGACCAACAGCAATCAGACAAAACCTCGTTTTATGGCAACCACGACTCTTCCAACCCAAAGGTCAGAGGGCAGAGGGCGTGCCCCACAGACAGGTCACTCACCCGCTTGCCCTGTGGTCCGGATGGTCCAGGCGAGCCCCTGTCTCCCGCTCCTCCAGGAACACCCTTGGGGCCCACGGCTCCCGCGTAGCCCTGCTGGCCTGGCGCGCCCTGGGACAGGAGAAGACACGCCGTCACTACAGCGTCACTACGTCACTCCAGCGTCACTTCTGCGTCATTACAGTGTCAGTACAGCGTCACTACAGCGTTATTACTGCGTCACTACAGCGTCACTACTGCGTCACTGCAGCGTCACTACAGCGTCATTACTGCGGCAGTACAGCGTCATTACTGCGTAACTACTGCGTCACTACAGCGTCACTACAGCGTCATTACAGCGTCACTACTGCGACATTTCAGCGTCACTACAGCGTCACAACAGCGTCACTCCAGCGTCACTACAGCGTCACTACCGCGTCACTACAACGTCACTACAGCGTCACTACTGCGTCTCTACAGCGCCACTACAGCGTCACTACCGCGTCACTACAACGTCACTACAACGTCACTACAGCGTCACTACAGCGTCACTACTGCGTCTCTAGAGCGTCACATCAGCGTCGCTACAAAGAGAGGACAGGCGGTGGTTGTGGCAACATGGCGTCCAGCAACAGATGTCGCCCTGATGAAGAGCTGACGACCCCCAAAGTCTTTTATGCATACACCTCTACCCGAACATTATAATACTTCATTTTTTCCAATTACCTTTACAGGAATAAAGAGAGAAGGATAAAAGAATGAGGCTGGAAACTGAAAGATCACGGGCTGTTTGTGATGCGCATGGTGACTGCACCCTTGTCATGTTATTCCAGTGTGCAGGAAAGATAACGTGAAAGTCGCCGCACTTTCTTGTTCACAAACAGCATGGAGTCTCTACTATAGCTGCATCTTGTGTTTATCGATCACATTTGGACATACACTTCCGCTAACAACAACCGGAAGTCCCATATACTTACAGGGGCACCCTTGGGGCCGGGCATGCCGGGACTTCCGGGAAGTCCGTTAGGACCACGGGGTCCGGGGAACCCTGGAGCTCCGGGCATTCCTGAGTCTCCCTGAAAGCGAGATAAAGAGAAAACAAATCAATGGAAATCACACCAACACTTTATGATTGTTGTTATAAAGGGATTCGTGCAACAGTCATTGGCAAGTTCATCCACAAGTGTTGACGTGAGGTGCGGTTGTTCAGACCGCAGACCGACGCATCAGAGATGTTCTGGCATCAATTTCAAAGCAGCCAGCAACCTATCTTTCACGAATTGTAGTTGGTATGATTGACTGATCGATTGATGGGCACTCCAGTAACTCTCGGCCACTTCGTCAGTTATATCATGGAGACACAAATTAACACCGCCGACCAAAAGAACTATTGATCTATTGCAAAAAGCAGGGGGTGTTTATTGATACTGAGGCAATCAAACCTAACCGTATGGGCCAGAGTTCCCAGCAACACTCAGCAAAAGCTGATCACAATGTCATACATTTACACAGGACTTCTGGCCTCGGATGACTTCACTGCTGTAAAGCAAGCAGTCGGAGTAAGGCACTGACGTCCCGTCACGGAGAGGAAAACTTGCAAAGAAGAGTACAGTTCCAGAAATTTCATGGACGAGCTGAGTCATAGCGACTCCAAAACGTCACGAGACCTCCAAACTCGATCCATCAGGAACTGTGACGTCATGACTCACAGAAAACAGCGGGAAGGCGGACAACAATGGTCTATCTCTCCAGGTCTCGGACACCCTGTCAAGTCCAGCCAAAGGGAGATCCGGGTACATGATTCCATCGCACCCCACAGTCTCCAAGTCACCACGCAGGAAAGCCAAGAAAGCTTTGCAGTGCAAGGGGAGAGGTCACGTCTCACGCGCCTCGAACGTGACCCAAGAACAATCCTCGATATCCTCCAGACATAGACAAAAAAGCCACCCCTCAAAACCATACATCTCATTTCCAACCATGAGACTCACTCCCCACCTGGACTGGGGCCCTCTCGTACTCACCAGTGTTCCCTTCTCTCCGTTGCTGCCGGACAGGCCCTGGGGGCCCTCCCTGCCTGCCTCGCCTGGGCTGCCGGGGATGCCGTTCTCGCCACGCGGGCCCTGGGCCCCCACGCCTCCCTTGGGTCCAGAGGCTCCAGCCTCACCCTTGGGCCCAGGAATGCCGGGCATGCCTGGGGGTCCGTTTTGACCCATGGGGCCGGGGGGTCCAGATGGTCCGGGCAGTCCGTCCACGCCTCGAAGACCCTGAGGACACGGAGTGGACACGTGGTTGACAAAGAAATGCAAGAAATAGCTGCTAGGCAACCTACATCTAGGTGCATTGGAGTACAAATAAGACTCAGAAAGTTTGCGGATG
Source organism: Theodoxus fluviatilis (assembly GCA_034096865.1). Taxonomy (NCBI): domain Eukaryota; kingdom Metazoa; phylum Mollusca; class Gastropoda; order Cycloneritida; family Neritidae; genus Theodoxus; species Theodoxus fluviatilis. The sequence goes on along the minus strand of JAWQFJ010028213.1, from coordinate 66,845 downwards.
TATGAGTGAATTATGAAGGGACTCCATACACTTTAAACAGAATGGAATCTCCATGAACTTCTTGCTAAAGGGATTCGGCGGATTGAGTGAGTGCCTCTTAAGAAAAGGGCATGCATTTTGAGGTTTAGAACTTCACTTGTTTTCGTTGTTCTAGAATCAACATTTGTCTCAACACTCCATACAATACGTTAAACACAAATTATGTAAACATGTACAAACTCTACAGCATATATCTGTTTAATGTCACAACACACAAACGCAACATAACAACTGAAAACGACACGATTTTCATAAGACAAAAGTCGGCAAGGCTGACATGCAAACGTAACAAAACACCCAGCTGACAAACTGAGGTCGTTCTGACGTAGTTGTGACGTAGTGTGTACGTCAAGGATGACGTACCGCGGGTCCGGGCAGACCGTCGCCTCCCGTCTCTCCCGGGGGACCACGGGGTCCTGCAGGTCCGGGGCTGCCAGGGGCTCCCGGGGAGCCTGCTGGTCCCTGCAGTGGCGGAACACTTGCATCAACCAATGAACGAATGGATGGAGTGACGGATGTTCAGCTAGATGATGGACAGGTGAATGAAAGAGCAAACGGACAGATAAACGTTCAAAGGTTGGAATGAGCGATGGATGAAAAGGAACCGATGAATGTCTGCACCGACAAACTCCAATGACCTGAGTCACAGATGATCGTTTAATTAAGGTGAATCAAGTTTGATGAAAAGAGTGCAGAGTTTCAACAAAGACAGAGCTAAACACACACACACACACACACACACACACACACACACACACACACACACACACACACACACACACACACACACACACACACACAATAATCGTCCTACCTTCATATGCCCTGCCTTTATGTCTATGTCTGTTGTGACCAGTATCTCGCGTGACTGTTGTGACCAGTATCTCGCGTGACTGTTGTGACCAGTATCTCGCGTGACTGTTGTGACCACTATCTCGCGTGACTACAGGAGCAAATGAGGGTAGGGCGCTCTCTGTTTTTTCTTTGTTTTTCTTCCCCATGTCACCCTCCTCCTTCGTGACAACATGACACAACTGGGTTCCTCACGTCTTCAGAATGAAGACTCAGAGGTCTGTTCTCCTTGACTAGCACAGCAGGCATCAACACCGTGACTGGACGCAAACACTTACGCGCTCTCCATTGATTCCCTGTTCTCCTCGCTTGCCGGGGAAGCCAGCAAAACCCTGCAACAAGCAAGGCCGTCATGGTGTGTGAGAGGAAGTTGACGTCATGGTGTGTGAGAGGAAGTTGACGTCATGGTGTGTGATAGGAAGTTGACGTCATGGTGTGTGAGAGGAAGTTGACGTCATGGTGTGTGATAGGAAGTTGACGTCATGGTGTGTGAGAGGAAGTTGACGTCATGATGTGTGAGAGGAACTTGACGTCATGTTGTGTGAGAGGAAGTTGATGTCATGTTGTGTGAGAGGAAGTTGATGTCATGTTGTGTGAGAGGAAGTTGACGTCATGGTGTGTGAGAATATTGACGTCATGGTGTGTGAGAGCAAGTTGACGTCATGGTGTGTGAGAGAACGTTGACGTCATGGTGTGTGAGATGAACTTGACGTCATGGTGTGAGAGGAAGTTGACGTCATGGTGTGTGAGAGGAAGTTGACGTCATGGTGTGGGAGAGGAAGTTAACGTCATGGTGTGAGAGAAAGTTAACGTCGTGGTGTGAAAGGAAGTTGACGTCATGTTGTATGAGAGGAAGTTGACGTCATGGTGTGAGAGGAAGTTGACGTCATGGTGTGAGAGGAAGTTGACGTCATGGTGTGAGAGGAAGTTGATGTCATGGTGTGTGAGGAAGTTAACGTCATGGTGTGTGAGAGGAAGTTAACGTCATGGTTTATGAGATGAAGTGCGTCTCCTTGACGTCATAGAGTGTGGAAAGGCAGTTGACGTCATAGTGTGTGGAAAGGAAATGTGCCTCCTCGGTTTTTCAATAAGCTTTGGCATAAGGGATAAACACAAAAAGTATAAAGCTTTAAAATCCAAATATAGCATAATCACACTACTCCTGTGTGTGCTGAGACTTGGAACAAGAGTACGACTCAGTACATATCTTTCATTGCACTTTCTCGTGCAATACGGTAGGGATTTATCTCAGAGGTAGAATGATCAGTGTTTACTTCACATTTACACTGTCCTCCAGGTGTACAACCCTCCTTCATACCCGACCACGCTCCCCGTTCTATTCCTGATGAGAAGAAGTTTTTTTTTTTAAACACCCCAGTTTTCCTCCCCATCACCCGACCCCACCAAAAGCAAACAAAAACGTTGCAGAAACTCTACAGTAGCTCAGTGATTCCTGGGAGCGAGTCCCCAGACAATGGAACGCCCCCTAGAACAGAACCCCTTGGCGGGTGAGAACGAACACCAGATGGCGTGGCTGTACTCACCATGTGTCCCTTAGGTCCAGGCATTCCCGGCATTCCTGGCGGACCGGAAGGACCCTGTGGGATGACGGGAAACACGTGGTTCAAATGGCGGTGCCACAACAATGGCACAGACACGAGGCCGATTGGCCAGTGCGTGCAGCAGCGAGCTGTGCCGCGTTAGGAACTTGGGACTGAATGGCAGTTTGGGGGATCATAATGGGAACTGCGCAGGGGCTGAGTGTAGATATTGTGTGTGACGGTGAAGTACATGACAAAGGTTAAAACTGGGCTGAAGGTAATCCTATTGTTTATCATAAGCGCTTTTGAAGTACGAGTCTCACAAACAATCATACCATTGTTCTGTCCAATGCGAGGCATTTAGGAACTTACTGTTTTTCTCTCCTAACACACGTCACATACGAGGGCATTGACATTCACCTAAGCCTTAGCGATCAAAGCCAAGTGCGAAACCTTTTAAGAATGAATTAAAATGTTACAAACTTCTGAAACTTAACAAAAATGTGAGTAGCTTTGAATACTATTAAGCACGTACACACACTTGTATATATGCGTACTTACATATATACTCTCCTCCTCTCTCTCTCTCTCTCTCTCTCTCTCTCTCTCTCTCTCTCACTCATTCACTCACACACACACACACACACACACACACACACACACACACACAGAGAAACACACACAGACATGCACACACACACACACACACACACACACACACACAAAACACAACTCAACCGTCGGCCCGCACACAACACAACTGTCGGCCTGCACACAACTTTGGCGGGATACTGACCCTGGGTCCTGGCGGTCCCTGAGCTCCGGGCTCTCCTGGGCGTCCACCGTCTCCCTGGAAACAGACAACAACAGTGGCGTCACCTGAGTCACGAGGCAACACTAGAGAAGAATGTAGAAGTATTCACGTCCGGGCACTGCGATGATCTCTATCGAGTTCGAACCACTTTTAAAACCGGAAGTGCTTAATTTGTTGTGTTCTTAAGTAGGCGACCTTTCAAAACCACGTTCCTCATTTTAGAAAACGATGTCCCGTCCTGTTAATTGCCATGTCATTCCCTGTTGTGTGTAGTATGCTGTTGGTCTAATTGTTTCCATTCCAGGTGGCTTGATGTGGTGTGGTGTAGTGTGGTGTAGTATGGTGTGGTGTGGTGTAGTGTGGTGTAGTGTGGTGTAGTATGGTGTGGTGTAGTGTGGTGTAGTATGGTGTAGCGTGGTGTAGTGTGGTGTAGTGTGCTGTAGAATGGTTTAGTGTGTTGTGGTGTAGTGTGTTGTGGTGTAGTGTGGTGTAGTGTGATGTAGTGTGTTGTGGTGTAGTGTGATGTGGTGTGGTGTAGTGTGGTGTAGTGTAGTGTGGTGTGGTGTAGTGTGATGTAGTGTGTTGTGGTGTAGTGTGATGTGGTGTGGTGTAGTGTGGTGTAGTGTAGTGTGGTGTGGTGTAGTGTGATGTAGTGGGGTGTGGTGTAGTGTAAGTGTAGTGTAGTGTAGTGTGGTGTGGTGTGGTGTAGTGTAATGTAGTGTAGTGTAGTGTGTTGTAGTGTGTTGTAGTGTAGTGTAGTGTAGTGTAGTAAATTGTAGTGTAGTGTAGTGTAGTGTAGTATGATGTGGTGTGGTGTGGTGTGGTGTGGTGTGGTGTAGTGCAGAATAGTGTAGTGTAGTGCGATGTGGTGTAGTGTAGTGTGGTGTGGTGTAGTGTGGTGTAGTGTGGTGTGGTGTAGTATGGTGTGATGTAGTGTAGTGTATTGTTGTGTGGTGTAGTGTAGTGCAGTGTGTTGTGGTGTAGTGTGGTATAGTATGGTGTGGCGTAGTGTAGTGTGGTGTGGTGTGGTGTGGTGTGGTGTGGTGTGGTGTGGTGTGGTGTGGTGTGGTGTGGTGTGGTAAGGTGTAGTGTGGTGTGGTGTAGTATGGTGTAGTGCGGTGTAGTATGGTGTGCACACCTTGTTATGTTGCCATGTGTACAGTGTGTAGTGTTGCCATGGTTACATTGTACAGGGCTGCCATGTGTACTCTGTGCTGTATTGCCATGTGTACAGTGTGTTGTGTTGCTATGGTTACACTGTACAGGGCTGCCATGTGTAGGCTGTGTTGTGTTGCCATGTGTACAGTGTGTTGTGTTGATATGTGTACACTGTACAGGGTTGCCATGGTTACACTGTACAGCGCTGCCTACCTCAATGCCAAGAGGTCCAGGTGGGCCGGGTTCTCCTCGAGGGCCGTGAGGTCCCTGTGGAATGAAAAACAGCATTTCAGTACAATGCAGTACTGACATCACGTCCCCATGAAAAACAATATTTCAGTACAATGCAGTACTGACATCACGTCCCTATGAAAAACAATATTTCAGTACAATGCAGTGCTGACATCACGTCCCTATGAAAAACAATATTTCAGCACGATGCGGTACTGTCATCACGTCCCTATGAAAAACAATATTTCAGTACAATGCAGTACTGACATCACGTCCCTATTAAAAACAACATTTCAGTACGATGCCGTACTGACATCACGTCCCTATGAAAAACAACATTTCAGTACGATGCCGTACTGACATCACGTCCCTATGAAAAACAATATTTCAGGGCTATACGGTACTGACATCAAACCCCTGTGATCTCAGTCGCACGATAACAAAACAATGAAATGAAATGTAAAACCTGGCCTACACACAGTTTTCTGTGTAGAGCAAACAATAACTTCTAATTGTCTAATTAAGCAATAATTTAGACTTAACTGATTGAGAAGTTGTCTCTATCAACATCGATAAAAGCTGGAAGCAGTCAAAGGCTGCTTCAAAGGAAACACTTTGACAACCAAGTCCGTAGAAACTGAATGCGGAACTCAGGAACAAAAAACAATTCCCACAGAGACGTAAACATGCAATGCTGTGTGGGTTTCTGATACTAAATCCCTGACAACAGTTTCACTCTCAGTCACGTAGTGTTAACAGAAAACAAAGTTTGACCATTCACAGACGTTCCCAAAACAACATCACTAAGACTGTAACGAACAACAACTTTACAAATACCAAAAGATGGTCATGAAACCCTATTTGGGTTTGGAATCACAATACAGACTTACTGGAAGCGTAGACTGTCAGACATTTCTGACCTATGGACCGAATAAGCTGCTGGAGAAAATATTGACATCATTCAAGTCTCGGTACCTATGATGAAACTTTCAACATTCAAGTCTCGGTACCTATGATGAAACTTTCAACATTCAAGTCTCGGTACCTATGATGAAACTTCAGATGTATCGTGGCACGAAAGTATGGATGCTCATTCCAAACACGTTTGTATGACGTCAGCCTACGACAACTCAGACGAAAACGACCACCAGACGAGCTCAACGTTTCTGCATGCAGATGCATGCATGCGTCATCAATGACGTCAACTCACGGGGGGGCCGGGGTCACCGCCGTCTCCCCTCGTTCCCATTGGGCCCTGGGGTCCCTGGAATACAGAGGGCAAAGGTCAGGATACACGGCGTGGTATTTATTCAGTAGCTTCTATGTGTGGTGTCATCCTTGCGGACAAGGTGGGTTTTTTTTTGGGGGGGGGGTGGGGGGTGGGCGCGCGCGCGCGTGTGTGTGTGCGTGTGCGTGTGTGCGCGTGTGCGTGTATGCGCGTTTGCGTGTGTGTGCGCGTGTGTGTGCGCGTGTGTGTGTGTGCGTGTGTGTGTGTGTGCGTGTGTGTGTGTGTGTGTCTATGTGTGTATGTGTGTGTGTGTGTGTGTGTGTCTATGTGTGTATGTGTGTGTGTGTGTGTGTGTGTGCGTGTGCGTGTGTGTGTGTGTGTGCGTGCGTGTGTGTGTGTGTGTGCGCGTGCGTGTGTGTGTGCGTGTGTGTGCGTGCGTGCATGCGTGTGTGTGTAAAAATTAATCAGTAAGCATGTACGGTGATTTATTTCCTTGGAGTCCCTGCAAGAAAGTAACACAATGTAACAATAGACAAGCGTGGGTCCGTTGAAAAGGCATTACAGACGACGTTTTGAAAATGTCCATTATCAAACAGATGACAAACAGTCGAAGTGGTCATGGGGACAAGATTATGAGAGGGGTTACCAAACATCACGCCTACAAAAGTTGATTTTTTCCCCCTTATTTGGCAAAAGCCCCTCCTCATTGAGAGCCATGTCACGGACAGCCACGTCACGGACAACCACGTCACGGGCAGTCATGTCACGGACAACCACGTCACTGACAGCCATGTCACAGACAGCCATGTCACGGACAGCCACGTCACGGACAGCCATGTCACTGACAGCCATGTCACGGATGGCCATGTCACGGACAGTCATGTCACGGACAGCCATGTCACGGACAGCCATGTCACGGACAAGGCCGCACTGCGGATGACAGACACGGGAGAGGAAGACTTACGGAAGTGCCAGGAGGACCGGTAGCGCCGCGTGGTCCGATTGGTCCCTGTAAACAAACAAGCAAGCAAACAAATAAACAGATAGTCCACTCTCTGAAATCCTTCTTTTTATCCTCTTCCTCTCATTTCAACATCATCGTCGTCTTCGTCTGCGTCGTAATCGTCGTCATACAGTTTTCGCCACTGTTGCAAACTGTCATCACTCGTCAACACCTTCGTATTCACTTCCCAGTGTGACAGGCCATGTACACTGCAACTACTTATACCACTACCCACACCATTGTGACACTGCAACTATTTCTTCCACTACCCACACCAGTGTGAGACTGCAACTACATCCACCACTATCCACACCAGTGTGACATTGCAACTACATCCACCACTACCCACACCAGTGTGACACTGCAACTACATCCACCACTACCCACACCAGTGTGACACTGCAACTACATCCACCACTACCCACATCAGTGTGACACTGCAACTACATCCACCACTACCCACACCAGTGTGACACTGCAACTACATCCACCACTACCCACACCAGTGTGACACTGCAACTACATCCACCACTACCCACATCAGTGTGACACTGCAACTACATCCACCACTACCCACACCAGTGTGACACTGCAACTACATCCACCGCTACCACACCAGTGTGACACTGCAACTACATCCACCACTACCCACATCAGTGTGACATTACAACTACATCCACCACTACCCACACCAGTGTGACATTACAACTACACCCACCACTACTCACACCAGTGTGACACTGCAACTACATCCACCACTACCCACATCAGTGTGACACTGCAACTACATCCACCGCTACCACACCAGTGTGACACTGCAACTACATCCACCGCTACCACACCAGTGTGACACTGCAACTACATCCACCACTACCCACATCAGTGTGACACTGCAACTACATCCACCGCTACCACACCAGTGTGACACTGCAACTACATCCACCACTACCCACACCAGTGTGACACTGCAACTACATCCACCGCTACCACACCAGTGTGACACTGCAACTACATCCACCGCTACCCACACCAGTGTGACACTGCAACTACTTCTACCACTACCCACATTAGTGTGACACTACAACTACATCCACCACTATCCACATCAGTTTGACACTGCAACTACAGTCACCACTACCCACACCAGTGTGAAATTACAACTGCATCCACCACTACCCACACCAGTGTGACATTACAACTACATCAGCCACTACCCACACCAGTGTGACATTACAACTACATCCACCACTACCCACACCAGTGTGACATTACAACTACACCCACCACTACTCACACCAGTGTGACACTACAACTACATCCACCACTACCCACGTCAGTGTGACACTGCAACTACATCCACCACTACCCACACCAGTGTGACACTGCAACTACATCCACCACTACCCACACCAGTGTGACACTGCAATTACATCCACCGCTACCACACCAGTGTGACACTGCAACTACATCCACCGCTACCCACACCAGTGTGACACTGCAACTACATCCACCACTACCCACACCAGTGTGAAATTACAACTACATCCACCGCTACCCACACCAGTGTGACACTGCAACTACTTCTACCACTACCCACATTAGTGTGACACTACAACTACATCCACCACTATCCACATCAGTTTGCCACTACAACTACAGTCACCACTACCCACACCAGTGTGACATTACAACTGCATCCACCACTACCCACACCAGTGTGACATTACAACTACATCAGCCACTACCCACACCAGTGTGACATTACAACTACATCCACCACTACCCACACCAGTGTGACATTACAACTACACCCACCACTACTCACACCAGTGTGACACTACAACTACACCCACCACTACCCACATCAGTGTGACATTACAACTACATCCACCAATACCTACATCAGTGTGACATTACAACTACACCCACCACTACCCACACCAGTGTGACACTGCAACTACATCCACCGCTACCCACATCAGTGTCACACTACAACTACATCCACCACTATCCACACCAGTGTGACATTACATCCACCTCTACCCACACCAGAGTGACAGGTAGTGTACACTGCAAAACCATCCATCCCTGCCTACCCAAACGGAAATGTTGACAAACAAAACAATTTCTAATGGAGTGAATCAGATTTGTACTCCACATGTATTTAGTTTCTGAAAGCGTTGAATCTTTGTGAAAGCTATCTGGAGCAGGAGAAAAATAAGTTTAAAAAAGACAGAAGTAAAGACAGAAATGCAAGAAAGATTAACCCCCTAAAGAAATAAAGAACAATAAAACCGATGGAAGTAAGGAAAAAACCCGAAATAATGCAAGAAAGAAACAAGGAAAGAATAAACAAAACAATGCAAAAACAGAATTTAAACAAGAAGACTCTAAAGAAAGATAAAGAGAGAAAGAAAGAAAGAAAGAAAGAACACGGATGGAATGAAGCTGAATATGAAAATACTACTTCAGTGGAAAG
>JAWQFJ010028213.1:45000-55000 GCA_034096865.1 Theodoxus fluviatilis | reverse complement strand
GAAAAGCGTTACTGTACAAAGCTTGGAAAGCGATCTTTGAAAAGGTGAAACTAAACAGTCATGATCGAAAAAAAATATTTGAGCGAAGAAACGTTATTGAACACGCGTGTAAATAAGTACTACGCTAAGCAGGTGGCAAAGGACGAGGACTGCAATCCATTTTGTATGCAACTTACGAAGCTGCCATCCCAGTAACATTTCAGTACATACGTACGTCTCTTGGATTATTTCACATTTTTAAATGACATGGATTTTACACGACACGCACCAGCCTACATGTACATCTATCAGCACCGTCCCAGTGAATCCTCGGACACACGAAAAAGCTTTGACTGTGAACACCAGACAGCTGGCGTTCACTTTCACACGTCACTTCAGCTCTCTATCCACGGCAGTCTTTCCTTCCTCAGCAGCGCAAAGACCACCAAGGAAGGGGGACAACTCACCATGTCGTTGGGTCCGGGGGGTCCGGGGGGCCCAGGCACACCATTGCCGCCGTCCAGGCCAGGGTCGCCCTGCAGAAGGAAGAGGGGAAGGTAGAGAGCCTGCAGCATCGGGGGGCAGGGGTGGGGGGGCGGGTACAGTGGGGCATGTGACAGTCACTCCGCGCAGGTCCGGAAGTCGATGACTTGTCACGAGGAATTTCCGGTTCACCAGGTGCCTCGTTGCTAGTAGTGATTTCGAAATTTGAAGTCGGGTGAGATCCGTTTCCTTAGTGTGTGGGTGAATCGTCAGCTTTGCTATTCAACACACTGGTCGGTTTCCAGGGCAGACAAATTCCTGTGTGTCTTGCAGACAGACCTGGCTGCGTTGGTCAAAACTAAGTCCTTTATCAGGGCGAACAGCAACCCTATCGTCAAATATGGCAGTTTGATGACTTCTTCCTAAGTCATGGAAAAGTGAAGCAATACGGAAGAAACTCGATGAAGAAATATTCTATGTACAAGGGACTGGAATGGAGAGCTGCATCTCTGACGACAATGAAGGTATGGCAAGTCTTCAAATGAGGAGAACGACATCCAGGCAACCTGGACGATGAGAATCCCACGCGAAATGATCAGTCATAAGGCGAACTCTGCACACGCTCCACCAATCTCGTGGAACGAGGCAAAGATGTCTGCGATTTGAGCAAACGAAAGTCAAACTGAAGGCACTCCTCGAAATAAATACTGCTTCAGGACAGCACGTATGACAAAGGCAGACGTTTAGAAAGTGAGACCTCTTCAACATCAACAGTCGGTCATCACAGCGAATAGCCAGATCATAAGGACAAAGAGCCACTGCAGCGCAGATGAACACTTCAGAAACAACTCAATGGAGAATGTCAATCTCAAACCCAGATCTGTATCTACAGAGTGAGGAGGACAAACATCCGGTCGAGCCACATTTTGTCTGTGTGTTGCAACTGCTGCTGTATCGCAGCGACGGAGAGGAGGATTTTCCTGGAAGCTGTTTGAGGACCCTGGAAGGCTGAGGTGCGTCCGTCTGCGGTTTTCTCCAGCAACGAGGACACCATTCAGAGTATGACGTCTACTTGACATCTGCAGAGGAAACCTGTCCCTCTGTCCAGCATAATCCCGCACAGCAACTCCTGCCAGGGACTACGCTATTCGAGGGTCCGTCCTCCCCCCCTTCGTCCTCCTCTCCTTCGCTCCTCAAGGGAGCGACTTCCAGCTCAAAGCGGGTCTTAAGAGTTCCCACGTGGCCCAGTCTTCAAGGTCACCCGTCAAAACAAATCAAAGGGGTGCAGTGGAGATGAGGCTGAGAAGAACGAGACAGCGCTGATGTATCCACACAAATCAAATCCAAACAATTGGAAGTGAGAACAGACCACCAGGGGGCGCGAGCAGTCTCCAGGCTGGACAAGAGGAAAGTCCCGGTGGCGAACTTTCAGTGGGCCACTTCCTGAATCTATTCCACGATCGTCAGCCCGCAGTCCACGCTCTGGTCTGTGCTGGCAGCGCTATCTCGCCCTGCTCCTCACCGCCGTGACGGATGGCAGGGGAGGCCGAGGCGGAGGGACTGCTGGAAGCTGCACGGGAAGGAAGCGAGCTGCCTGGAAGACAGGGGGCAGGGCGAAGCAGAGCCCACTGGTGCTAGGTAGAGAGGGTGAGACCGTCAGTGACGGGGAGGCGGGGAGCGTCTGCCAGAAGAAAAGTGGAAACTGAGTACCACTCGGCCTTGACTCACGGGCCGCCATCGCCGCTGAGGCTGGGACGCCAGGTCGGCAGTCTGGCGGTGAATAGCAGGAAACACCCTGCCCCGCCCGCCCCTCCCTCCCCCCACCCTTGGTCTGGCCGTCCCGGTCCAGCCCCCTCTCCCTCAGGTGAGAATGCACGAGTCTCGAGCACCAGATCTTGCAGGAAGCCGTTGGCTGGGGGACTCTGGCAGAGAAGGGGCATTGTTCGTACGGGCTGTTTCACTCCCAACACGGCCACCGGCATTTTTTGCCCTGTTGTTTCAGCGGGTTGCCCTCATGGTACGATGAGGTGAAAGGGGTGGAAAAGGGTGGGGGGGTTAAATTCGGGGGAGGAGGGGGCCAGGGGCCACGCTGAATGAGGAAGCGGGTCTGATGGCGGGACACAGTTGTAATGAGGTGCAGTCTGAACGCTGGAACTGCTCGGATACAGCCAGCCCGCTGCTTACCAGAGTGCTCAACAGTCGCAGACTGAAGCGGCAGTTTCGCTTTGTTTTTTGCCTGGCCAGGAGTCTCATTGTTTGGATTCAAATCGAATCTTGCTGTGCCTGCAAATGTCTGAGTCGATGTCTTCATTTTTTAAAATATTCTGTGTAGAAAAAAAGTTTGTCAACGTAAATTTGAATAGTGTGTCACACGTGGTATTTAAATTAAATGTGAGTTGCGCTTGAATGAGTGCTACAACACCTGCCAGAACGTTCGTACACACACTGTTTGGCCACGTGACATGAGGAGGTGGGAAAGCTGGGATCTTTCTCAACCGACTCCAAGTTGAACATATGCATCGTTGTGTTCGCGCGAATGCGCATTTGTCTACTATCACTGCAGTACAGCATCAAATTTGCATCGTCAGTAAGTGTTACGTAAAAAAATGAAGACAGAATCATAAAAAGTCTTGTTTGACAGAAATATTTGATATTTTCATTCACAACGACACGAGGACGAAAAACAAGCAAACCATGTCAACAAAATCGTTACCCACGATTAAGATTTGTTGTTGACTCTACCAACATACTTTATTTTTTAAAAGCCGAATACATAAACTTTTTACGTTGTTAGCCCATACGTACCTACGATGTATGGTAATCGTGTCATATAGTCAAGGTAAGACCTCGTCACGTTTCGTCACGCATTTCATTCGTGTAAAGGAGATCGAATTTTGCGCATTGCCTCTACCCGAACCGTTATCCTGTTTCGCACGAGTGGTCTCTCTAAATGATCTTGGTCTTTTGAAAACAGAACGACTCTTCACCTTCTCCTCCAGTTCAACCTACGTAGCGTCTCTGTATTTACACATTTTTCATAGGGCAAAGTGTCATGTCGCAAACTGAATCATGTATCATTCATTTCTATGCGCTGCTTACTGCTTTCTCCATTCTATGTTCTGTAGTCTGTGTTTGTATTCTGTGTTCTGTTTTCTAAGTTATGTGTTCTATGCTCTGTATGCTATGCTCTGTATTCTGTATTCTGTATTCTATATTCTGAACATCAGTTTGTCGAATGCCTGAAGTGAATGTCTGACTCATATGTTATTAAGTTTATTAAGTTACCTTTGATGCGATTGACTGTTATTGTATATTGAAATGGTTGTTTATGTATGCGCCTTGAGCATGTCTTAACTCATGGTAAGGCGCTATATAAATCCACACATTATTATTATTATTCTGTATTACATGTTCTGTGTTTTATGTTCTGAATTCAATGTTCTGGATTCTATCTTTTGCATTTTGTGTTCTGCATTCTATAATCTGCATTGTGTTTCCTGTATTCCGCATCCTGAACCCTGAACTCTCCACCATACATGTACACGTCTATTCTGTAAGCTCTTTTCCGCTTTCCCTCGAGGGCTTTTCGCATTCAACTGATAGCTCACACCTGTCGTCTGCACGTCCGTCCACTACTTACACAGGGACAGTACTTACACAGGGACAGTACTTACACAGGGACAGTACTTACACAGGGACAGTACTTACACAGGGACAGTACTTACACAGGGACAGTACTTACACAGGGACAGTACTTACACAGGGACAGTACTTACACAGGGACAGTACTTACACAGGGACAGTATTGACACATGGACAGTACTTACATAGAGACGGTACTTACATAGAGACAGTACTGACACAGGGACAGTACTGACACAGGGACAGTACTGACACAGGGACAGTACTGACACAGGGACAGTGCTTATACAGGGACACTGCTTACACAGGAACTCTACTTACACAGGGGCTATCCTTACAAAGGGACAGCACTTACGCAGGGACTGTACTTACACAGGTGCAGTATTTACACAGGGACAATACCTACATAGGGACAGTACCTACACAGGGACAGTACCTACACAGGAACAGTACTGACACAGAGCCAGTACTGACACAGGGACAGTACCTACACAGGGACAGTACTGACACAGAGACAGTACTGACACAGGGACAGTTCTGACACAGGGACAGTACCTACACAGGGACAGTACCTACGCAGGGACAGTACCTACGCAGGGACGGTATTGACACAGAGACAGTACTGACACAGGGACAGTACTGACACAGGGACAGTACTGACACAGAGACAGTACTGACACAGGGGCAGTATTGACACAGAAACAGTACTGACACAGGGACAGTACCTACGCAGGGACAGTACTGACACAGGGACAGTGCTGACACAGGGACAGTGCTGACACAGGGACAGTACCTACGCAGGGACAGTACCTACGCAGGGACAGTATTGACACAGAGACAGTACTGACACAGGGACAGTATTGACACAGAGACAGTATTGACACAGAAACAGTACTGACACAGGGACAGTACCTACACAGGGACAGTACTGACACAGGGACAGTGCTGACACAGGGACAGTACCTACGCAGGGACAGTATTGACACAGAGACAGTATTGACACAGAGACAGTACTGACACAGGGACAGTACCTACGCAGGGACAGTATTGACACAGAGACAGTATTGACACAGGGACAGTACTGACACAGGGACAGTACTGACACAGGGACAGTACCTACACAGGGACAGTATTGACACAGAAACAGTACTGACACAGGGACAGTACCTACACAGGGACAGTACTGACACAGGGACAGTACTGACACAGGGACAGTACCTACACAGGGACAGTACCTACACAGGGACAGTACTGACACAGGGACAGTACTGACACAGGGACAGTACTGACACAGGGACAGTACTTACGTAGAGACAGTACTGACACAGGGACAGTACTGACACAGGGACAGTACCTACGCAGAGACAGTACTGACACAGGGACAGTACTGACACAGAGACAGTATTGACACAGGGACAGTACCTACGCAAGGACAGTACCTACACAGGGACAGTACTGACACAGAGACAGTACCTACGCAGAGACAGTACTGACACAGGGACAGTACTGACACAGAGACAGTATTGACACAGGGACAGTACCTACGCAAGGACAGTACCTACACAGGGACAGTACCTACACAGGGACAGTACCTACACAGGGACAGTACTGACACAGGGACAGTATTGACACAGGGACAGTCCTGACAAAGGGACAGTACTGACACAGGGACAATATTGACACAGGGACAGTATTGACACAGGGACAGTACCTACACAGGGACAGTACTGAAACAACAGGGACAGTACATACACAGGGACAGTACTGACACAACAGGGACATTACTGACACAGGGACAGTACCTACACAGAGACAGTACTTACATAGGGACCTGGCTTGCCGGCGTAGCCGGACTCTCCGCGGTGACCACGCTCGCCCTGCAAGAGAAACGGCAACCGTGGAGCTGGAATTCAAGAGAAGCTCTCACTTCCGGGCATGCAGGAAGTGAAGTCAGCATGCAAACCTACACACACATACACAAACATACATACACACACATACATACACACACATACACACACATGCATACACACACATACATACACACACATACACACAAACACACACACACACACACACGAACATGGAGCTCTCAGTGTGAGGATGGATGCCAACATCTGCAGGCAGGCCGGACATGCACGTACACTTACAGCCCTCTCCAGCTGTTGGCAGCGCACCCTGGAGGGCTCTGTCTGGCGATCACCATGGAGACGCGCTGCCTCTGGCGTCTTTACAGCGGCCTGACTTGCCGTCATGGTCAGGCCAGTGGACTCAGCTCTCAGGCTGAACGTAACGTTTTTTGTCTTGCTTACTGCAGCTTTGGAGTATAGATCCTCCTCTCTCACACACACACACCCTCCCCCTCCCCTCCAAGCTCTCCCTTCCCCCAGGAAAAGTTAATTGAAAATACAGTGAAACCGTTGACATTAGTACTATGTACTTTTCCAACCATTTTCTCATGTCGGTGCATGTTTGAACATTTTCAGGTGCACAGGATTTCATCCTGAGTGTGGAGAAGGTGCTGGGCAGTGGTCAAACATGGACACGATGAAGTGAAATGACGCAGCTTTTATACTGACCTCAAGCGATCTCACCGCCTGGGCTTCGATCTGGAAAAAGAGAAAATGGGAATCACATGCACTCTGTTTCAAAAGGACAAAACCTTACTGGAAAATGATGAAACATTTTAAAATGCAACGATGATATTCCTTGATGCTATATTTTCGGAAAATTGTCACAGAAGAATAATGTCCCTTTCACATTAACATCCCTCTGACGAACAATTACGTCGAGTAACTTTGCACTGAAGAATTTGCATGCAAACAGTTGAACGAGTCCCTACAGCAAAGTGCAAGGTTTGCACCTGAATGTTAATTAATAACTCGATCTTTGGAAACTACTCACGTCAGCAGCTGTCATCGCCGCATCTGGAAACAAAACAATGACATTGTTTACCTTTCACAGCATTCCCGTTTCGAGGTAGGAATTCCTCTTACAAACATCAGCCGTCTGTGAGTATCGTCAATGGAAATGCCACAAGGTCTCTTTACACGTGTATCTTCGCTACAAGAGCAGTAGCATGTGCATACTAACTCCTCCTCCTCCTCCTCTTTTTCTTATTATTATTATTATTATCATCATCATTATTATTATTATTATTATTATTATTATTATTATTATTATTATTATTATTATTATTATTATTATTATTATCCTTCTTCCATACCGCAATCAAAGTCACAATAATCGTATTTCTTAGCGAGCAAAACGCTGCCGCTCTCCTCGTCTTTGTCGTCATCGTCTCATTGTGGCGTAATCGTCATTTTCGTGTCGACAGCCATCGGCACAGCGTTCGACGTCACTAGTTCTGATAGAAGAAGGAAGAAAGAATGTGAGGAGATAGAGAAAAGGGAGGGGGGCGGGGGGATAAAATGAGGATGGAGCGAAGACGAGACGCATAATGATGGGAGGTATTGAGGATAAGACTCGAAGAATGCAAGAAGTTAAAGAGAGGGGTCAAGTGATAGGTGGGGGTAAGGGAGGGACGGGGGAGGGTAAGGGGCAGGTGGGGGTAAGGAAGGGACGTTGGAGGGTAAGGGAGAGGTGGGGGTAAGGGAGGAACGTTGGAGGGTAAGGGAGAGGTGGGGGTAAGGGAGGGACGGGGAGGGTAAGGGCAGGTGGGGGTAAGGGAGGGACGGGGGAGGGTAAGGGGAAGGTGGGGGTAAGGGAGGGACGGGGGAGGGTAAGGGGGAGGTGGGGGTAAGGGAGGGACGGGGGAGGGTAAGGGGCAGGTGGGGGTAAGGGAGGGACGGGGGAGGGTAAGGGGGAGGTGGGGGTAAGGGAGGGACGTTGGAGGGTAAGGGGAGGAGGGGGTAAGGGAGGGACGCTGGAGGGTAAGGGGGAGGTGCGGGTAAGGGAGGGACGGGGGAGGGTAAGGGGGAGGTGGGGGTAAGGGAGGGACGGGGGAGGGTAAGGGGGAGGTGGGGGTAAGGGAGGGACGGGGGAGGGTAAGGGGGAGGTGGGGGTAAGGGAGGGACGGGGGAGGGTAAGGGGAAGGTGGGGGTAAGGGAGGAACGGGGAAGGGTAAGGGGGAGGTGGGGGTAAGGGAGGAACGGGGAAGGGTAAGGGGGAGGTGGGGGTAAGAAAGGGACGGGAGAGGGTAAGGGGGAGGTGGGGGTAAGGGCGGAACGGGGGAGGGTTAGGGGCAGGTGGGGGTAAGAGAGGGACGGGGAGGGTAAGGGGGAGGTGGGGGTAAGGGAGGAACGGGGGAGTGTAAGGGGGAGGTGGGGGTAAGGGAGGGACGGGGGAGGATAAGGGGGAGGTGGGGGTAAGGGAGGGACGGGGGAGGGTACGGGGGAGGTGGGAGTAAGGGAGGGACGGGGGAGGGTAAGGGGGAGGTGGGGTAAGGGAGGGACGGGGGAGGTGGGGGTAAGGGAGGGATGGGGGAGGGTAAGGGCGGGGGTGGAGATAGTGGGATCATGGAAAAACCAGATCAAGGTAGAGGAAAGGTGGGTATGCTCAAAAACTGTTTGTTCATTCTCACCTGACTTGATCTCGCAGTCCTTTTTGAAGTAGCACAAAACGTTGCTGTTTTCGCACTGACATTCCCAGCAGTCGTTGTTGGGGTCTGGGAACCAAGTGTCGCCATTGAAGTACTCCGTGCCGTTGTACTCGCACTGTTTCTCCACTGCAACAGCCACAGACACCACGTGACGCGTGCCGCTAGACAAGGGGGAAGAGGGAGAGGGAGAGGGAGAGAGAGAGGGAGAGAGAGAGAGAGAGAGAGAGAGAGAGAGAGAGAGAGAGAGAGAGAGAGAGAGGGGGGGAGAGATTGAGAGAGAGAGAGAGAGGGAGAGAAAAAAAGAGAAAAAGAAAGAAAGAAAAAGAAAGAGAGAGTAAGGAGAGAGAGAGATACCGACAGAGACAGTTAATCAGACAAAGAACTGTGAACCAAATACTATGCATGATAAAGGAATCTCCACAAGTATACATTTGTCAGGTAGGTCAGCCCCTCGTTCTCTTGCTCACTGCTTTACTCCTCTTGCTTACTGCTTTACTCCTTCTCTTGCTCACTGCTTTACTCGTTCTCTTATTCACTACTTTACTCATTCTCTTGCTCATTGCTTTACTCATTCTCTTATTCACTACTTTACTCGTTCTCTTGCTCACTGCTTTACTCGTACTCTTGCTCATTGCTTTACTCGTTCTCTTGCTCACTGCTTTACTCGTTCTCTTGCTCATTGCTTTACTCGTTCTCTTGCTCATTGCTTTACTCATTCTCTTATTCACTACTTTACTCGTTCTCTTGCTTACTGCTTTACTCGTTCTCTTGCTCACTGCTTTACTCGTACTCTTGATCACTGCTTTACTCGTTCTCTTGCTCACTGCTTTACTCCTTCTCTTGCTCACTGCTTTACTCATTCTCTTGTTCACTGCTATACTCGTTCTCTTGCTCACTGCTTTGCTCGTTCTCTTGCTCACTGCTTTACTCCTTCTCTTGCCTACGTCTTTACTCCTTCTCTTGCTCACTGCTTTACTCCTCTTGGTCACTGCTTTTCTCGTTCTCTTGCTCACTGCTTTACTCGTTCTCTTGCACACTGCTTTACTCGTTCTCTTGCTCACTGCTTTACTTCTCTCTTGCTCACTGCTTTACTCGTTCTCTTGCACACTGCTTTACCCATTCCTGGACTCTGCAGTTTACTTCGCAAAGCATTTCCAGCTCTGTAGAGGACCGGAGCACCGTGCACGGCGCGATTCCCATGTCCACACACAAAGCAAGAGGTCCGCAGTGAAAGATTACTACCAGAGTTACGGAGTCTTTGAAATGTGAAACCTTATGTCACGAATCAAAGATATGAATTGTCAATTAAATCGATAAGCAAACAAACACGAACAT
>JAWQFJ010028213.1:37500-40000 GCA_034096865.1 Theodoxus fluviatilis | reverse complement strand
CTGTGTCTGTCTGTCTGCCTGCCTATCTGCCTGCCTGCCTGCATATCTGCCTGCCTGTCTGTCTGCCTGCCTGCCTGCCTATCTGCCTGCCTGTCTGCCTGCCTGCCTACCTATCTGCATACCTGCCTGCCCGCCTGCCTGCATGTCTGCCTGCCTATCTGCATGCCTGCCTGTCTGCCTGCCTATCTGCCTGCGTGCCTGCCTGCCTGTCTGCCCGCCTGCCTGCCTGCCTGCCTGTCTGCCTGCCTGCCTGCCTATCTATCTGCCTGCCTGCCTGTCTGCCTGCCTCTCTGCCTCCCTGTCTGTCTGCCTGCCTGCCTGCCTATCTGCCTGCCTGCCTACCTACCTGCCTGCCTATATGCCTGCCTGGCTGCATGTATGCCTGCCTGCCTATCTGCCTACCTGCCTCTCTGCCTGCCTGTCTGCCTGCCTGCCTGCCTGTCTGCCTGCCTGCCTGCCTGCCTGGCTGCCTGTCTGTCTGTCTGTCTGTCTGCCTGCCTGTCTGCCTGCCTGTCTCCCTGCCTGCCTGCCTGTCTGTCTGTCTGTCTGCCTGCCTGCCTGCCTGCCTGTCTGCCTGTCTGCCTGTCTGTCTGTCTGCTTGCCTACCTGTCTGTCTGCCTGCCTGCCTGTCTGCCTGCCTGCCTGTCTATCTGCCTGCCTGCCTGTCTGTCTGCCTGCCTGCCTGCCTGCCTGCCTTCGAATTGTGATGAGAGAATCATGCAGTCCGCCATGCAGTCGAAATGTAAAATGTCAGTGCTTGCACACAGACTTACAGACAAATTCTGTTTAAAAAATGTGAGTTGTGCCTCTACACCATACACGACATAATGTAAACATGGCCTCAACATGCGTGGGGGATAATCCACTGAAGAATGTTGCGGTTACTCTGACAAAACGACCAACTTTTTCCAAACGAATCTGATGTCTAAGACGAAGATGCAGGGGGGAAAGGTAAAGGTGTGGTTTTATATAGCGACTCGTCACCCAAGTCTGGGCATTAAACTGTTGTATACTTTACCCCCTGATCACTGGACCGCATGATCAAAACGTCACTGGCACCTGAGGACAGAGACAGCGACAGACAGGCGAGATGCACACGGTCAGGTACCAGCACACCTCCACTCCCTGGAGAGGAATCCCACCCGGTACCAGCACAACTCCACTCTCTGGGGAGGAACCCCACCCGGTACCAGCACACCTCCACTCTCTGGGGAGGATTCCCACCCGGTACCAGCACACCTCCACTCCCTGGAGAGGAATCCCACCCGGTACCAGCACAACTCCACTCCCTGGGGAGGATTCCCACCCGGTGCCAGCACAACTCCATTCCCTGGAGAGGATTCCCACCCGGTACCAGCACAACTCCATTCCCTGGGGAGGAATCCCACCCGGTACCAGCACAACTCCACTCTCTGGGGAGGGTTCCCACCCAGTACCAGCACAACTCCACTCCCTGGGGAGGATTCCCACCCGGTACCAGCACACCTCCACTCCCTGGGGAGGATTCCCACCCAGTGTGGCTCGCGGCCATTCACAGAAGTTGATGACACTACGGTGTGCCATCTCCGTCCTCACAGCTGCCCGATTTTACTCCTGAGTGGGGGAAACAACGTGAGTCAAGCACCCTGCCGAAGGATGCAACTCTGGGAACCACGCAGACTCGAACACCGAACCCTCTGGTGGCAAGCCACTGCACGTCAAGCGCGCTGACCACTCGGTCACAGAGCTCACAGACACTGGGGAATCATCTCTTGACGCGAAAACGAAGCAGCTTGAACTCGGTTTGAAAAGAATCGTGCAAACGAATTGAACTGCTCTTCATTCATAACATGTTGATAGATAATGTTTATCGTATGATCTCAGTCTTTCCTTATGCTGAAAAAATGTGCAAGGACATTAATTTTCACAAAGTCAACTGACTGCATTTGTGGATGTGGTTAATGCCTGCTTTGGGTAATACTCCCGTTCAAAATAACTATAGACCGAACCGAATTTTCGTCTCTATTTCTAACGTTTGTTGTTCGAGGTGTTTGCACGCTTGTGCATACATTTGTTCGTTCGTTCGTTCTTTTGTTTGTTTGTTTGTCGATACTTTGCGGCTCAGCATTTCACGACTTATTTATTTTGTATTTATTTTGCGTGTTTTAATTGTCAAATATGACTAAAACTGCTTAATTTGGTTGATGTTGTTGCTAAAAACAGACGATGATTATAATCGCATGGGCATGGAACCTAACAAACTTTAATCGCTCATTCACTTTCAGAATCACTTAAGTTTTGTATGCAAAATAAACTGAGTCAGATCTTTTTCAATCCTAAGCCAGAATGTACTCCTATTCCTTATGAAGAACGTGAAAGTTATCTTACTTTTGTGCAAACGTATACACCCAAGGTACTTTAATCGAGTTACGCCTTCCTTGGATTAGGTAACGAGAGGTACTCTCTGGAGACTGATAATGCAAATCTATCATTTCCATGTAAATCAAGGAACACGAAACAT
>JAWQFJ010028213.1:27500-35000 GCA_034096865.1 Theodoxus fluviatilis | reverse complement strand
ATGTGTGTCTGTCTGTCTGTGTGTGTATCTGTGTCTGTGTGTGTGCATCTGTGTCTGGCTGTTTGTCTGTGTGTGCATCTGTGTCTGGCTGTTTGTCTGCTTGTGTGTGCATGTGTGTCTGTCTGTGTGTGCATCTGTGTCTGTGTGTGCATCTGTTTCTGGCTGTTTGTCTGTTTCTGTGTGCATCTGTGTCTGTGTGTGCATCTGTGTCTGTCTGTTTGTGTGTGCATCTGTGTCTGTCTGTTTGTGTGTGCATCTGTGCCTGTCTGTCTGTCTCTCTGTGCATGCATCTGTGTCTGTCTGTGTGTGCATCTGTGAATGTCTGTGTGTGCATCTGTGTATGTCTGTCTGTGTGTGCATCTGCGTATTTTGCGAACGCGCGCGCGTGTGTGTGTGCTTTGGTGTCTGTTTGTGTGTGCATCTGCGTCTGTGTGTTTGTGTGTGTGTGTGCTCGCGCGCGCGCGCATCTGTGTCTGACCGTGTTTGTGTGTGTTCATTTGTGTCTGACTGTGTGTACATATGTGTGTGTGTGCGTGCGTGTGTGTGTGTGTGTGTGTGTGTGTGTGTGTGTGTGTGTGTATGTGTTCATCTGCGTCTGTCTGTGTCTCTGGCTGTGTGTGCATCTGTGTCTGTCTGTCTGTGTTTGCAATGTGTCTGTCTGTCTGTGTTTGCATCTGTGTCTGTCTGTGTGCGTTTTCATCTGTGTCTGACTGTGTGTTCATCTGTGTCTGTCTGTCTGTCTGTGTGTGCATCTGTGTCTGTCTGTGTTTGTGTGTGTGCATATGTGTCTGTCTGTTTGTGTGTGCATCTGAGTCTGTCTGTGTGCGTTTGCATCTGTGTCTGTCTGTATGTGTGTGTGCATTTGTGTCTGTTTGAGTGTGCATCTGTGTCTGTCTGTGTTTATGTGCAGCTGTTTCTGTCTGCTTGTGTGTGCATCTGTGTCTCCGTGAGTGTGTGTGTGTGTGTGTGTGTGTGCATCTGTGTCTCTGTATGAGTGTGTGCATCAGTGCCTTGTCTGTGTGTGTGTGTGTGTGCATCTGTGTCTGTGTGTGTGTGTGTGTGTGTGTGTGTGTGTGTGTGTGCATCTGTGTCTGTGTGTGTATGTACATCTGTGCCTGTCTCTGTGTGTGTGTGTGTGTGTGCATCTGTGTCTGTGTGTGTGTGTACATCTGTGTCTGTCTGTGTGTGTGTGCATCTGTGTGTGTGTGTGTGTGTGTGTGTGTGTGTGTGTGTGTGTGTGTGTGTGCATCTGTGTCTGTGTGTGTGTGTGTGTGTATGCATATGTGTTTGTCTGTCTGTGTGTGTGTGTGTGTGTGTGTGTGTGTGTGCATCTGTGTCTGTGTCTGTGTGTGTGTATGTGTGCATCTGTGTCTGTCTGTGTCTCTGTCTGTGTGTGCATCTATGTCTGTCTGTCTGTGTTTGTATATGTGTCTGTCTCTCTGTGTTTGCATCTGTGTCTGTCTGTGGGTGTGTGTGTGTGCAACTGTGTCTCTGTGTGTTTGTGTGTGTGTGTGTGTGTGTGTGTGTGTGTGTGTGTGTGTGTGTGTGTGTGTGTCTGTGTGTGCATCTGTGTCTGTCTGTCTGTGTTTGCATCTGTGTATGTGTGCGTTTTCATCTGTGTTTGTCTCTGTGTGTGTGTGTGTGTGTGTGTGTGTGTGCATCTGTGTCTGTGTGCGTTTTCATCTGTGTTTGTATGTTTGTGTGTGCATCTGTGTCTGTGTGTGCAACTGAGAAGAGAACAAAGTCTGTATCAATCGAGCTGCTTGTGCATCTCCTCCCACTCTCTCTCCAGCAGCGCATAGGTGGACACAGCAACAACAACAACAACAGTGCTCGTAACAACAACAACAAGATCACACACAATCGTACACCTAAACTCACGTTTCGTGAACAGCTAATTTTGCATGACATGTGTTTTGGGGTCACATGCGTGGGAAAATAATCCAAAATCGCGCATATTGAAATCGAAATGTAATGTTGATAATTCAGTTCGTGCACGGATTAGTCGAATGTTTTGCAGGACAGAGAATTTACTTCGTTTGAAAGTCACGACAGCTCCCCATGCAATACTAGCGATTCCAATTGTATTAAGACTAGCGATTCCAATTGTATTCTCTTTCCTGTTTCTAGGTACGGCAGGGCACACTAGAGGGCGGTCGTCGCCGTGGTCGACAGAGAAAGAGCTGGACGGACAACGTCAAGGAGTGGACGGCCCTCCCCATGAATGAGCTGCTCGAAACAGCCACCAACAGACCTGAATGGCGGAGGATCTCCGTGTCGTCGTCCCTCATGTCCCCCCGACGGCCAGAGCGGTCAAGGGAATGAGTGAGTGAGTGCAATTAGGAAAAAATGTTAGCATTATGATAAAACGATATTTCCGTGCTTGATGGAGGAAATTACACTTAGGAAGCTCATGATTTCCATGACAACCTCTGAAACCAAAGTGAAATATCACTCGATAGAACGATTCAAGACATTTCTTGTTATAAAACCCCCACAACAAAACAACAAGAACAACAGCGACGAAGGACAAAATGATAAGGAAGTCGTGAAGCTGATTTGCTATAGAATGGAAACAAAATAATGATAACTGGGTGGAATTTACCACATTTCCTTCTATGCATTGTTTCTGGAGACATTTGCACCAAAACAAACAATCGTCACAGGGCACTCCACAATGGAAAACTGAGATGGCCTTAACGTTGGTTTGTTTGTTGTTTGTTTGTTTGTTTGTTTGTAGTTTTTTGGGGGAGGGGTCATAGTTAAGGCCGTCATTCAAGCACGCGACTGGGTAAAGTGCTGACTGGACAGTCAGAGTATAGAGCAAACTCGTTTCCACCACCACGTTTGTTTCCATGCAGACGCAAAGTTCCGTTCCACAGTGGATACTGAATTCACATGCACAGCACTGCTCAGGAAAGCATCCACAGCTGACGATCTAACTTGCACTTATTTCACTGTATCTGTGCAGACAGCAATGAATCATATCTATGTCGTAGAATACGTAAGCAAGAAGACACCCTTGTTTATTAAATATCGTCGAAAATATGGTTTCAAAAAGGACTACGATAGGAACACACTGGTTGTGAAAAGTACATCTCTGTTTCCAAACTGCCAGGCCAGTTTTTAACGCACAGTTTGAGAGAGACAGCAACTTGTGGAATGTGGAAATCCACAAGCTTTGCTGCACACAGCAGTTTTGCTGAGTTGAGCCAGATCCAAAATGCTGACGTGGTAAGCAGAGTTACTTCCCAGACGGCGTCCGCCATATTGGATGACCTGAAAACTACGACTTCCCCGCCCCTGGTGTCAATCCTCGTGACTGGCAGGCGCCTTGGCCACACCCCTTCCTCTCCAGGGCATGGTCGATGCGACTTGCACAACACCATCTTGTTGACACTGCACATTTCGCGGCGGAATTGCTTCGATGAACTTGACGAGGTTTGCATAATAAGCTGTTTCAGCTGATGTGACAATTGTGCTCAACAGAGCCTGGATGAACACAAAGGTACGCCAAAAAAAAACAACAGCATGCAAAACATCGCCAGACGAAGTGGTGATGCGTAGACACACATAGACTGAAATGATGTTCATTCTCTCGCATCACAAGGAGCAGACTTATTTCATTCGATGAACTTCAGCAAGCCCAAAGTCACGGAGCATGTAAGAAAAAGGACTGATTCCAAGGTCTGAGTAGCGACCATGACACGCACGCGCCATCAATACGGACCTCTGAGGTGCGAGAGCTCCAGTCACACAAGCAGAGCAGCCACTCCACTCAAAAGCATCGCTACTCGCATTTCCAGCAGGTGAGACATGGCAGGCGGTGATTACAGGTAAACGTTTGCTTACCTCTGTCTTGTGGGGCTCCATACGTCACAACCACGAGGGCGACGAGGCCGAGGAGGCCTGCTCTCCGTAGACACGCGTCCATCCTATCCCACTTCCTGGATCCGTGTCTTGTCTACAGCATCCAGAAACTTGGTCAAGGAAGGTACAGCTGGGGCGACCCCAAGCTCGACAGGCTCAGAGCGGCCGAGAGTGTTGGTGTGGCTAGCTAGGAAGAGCCCTGCTGCAACCAAGGAAGGTTGCAACAGCGGGTTCCTAGAAGATCTAGCTTCACTGGTGGAGCAGCCGCAAGCTTTGGGCCGCCTACAAGTCGCTCTGTAGCCGTAGCCAGTTTTAATGGAGCCAAGACTCCAACGTGGCCAATCGTCGGCTAGGATCTGGCAGGGCGAACTAGAAGCCGCCTTCGGGACTCCAGCGGATGGAAGGCAAGGCTGCCGAGCCACTCCGTCCGCAGACTCGCAGAAGAGCGGTTCAGCCCCGGAGCTCTGGGAGCCTGGGAGTGGGAAACTTGAGAAGTGTTGTGGTGGGAAGCTGGGGTGCAGTGGTCTGAGAGTTGGCAGCTGCAGAGGACATGCAGTGTTTGCCCCCAGCATTCTCGGCCTGTACTTACTTCCTCATTTTCCTCCTCCCAACACATTCCTTCCTCCCGCTCACCTGCCTCTCCCCTCTCCCTGCACCCCCATCTCCTCCTCGCCTGCCTCTCCCCTCTCCCTGCACCCCCATCTCCTCCTCGCCTGACCACCGCCAGAGCACACATGGGTCACAGGAGGGCAAGCATGGGGGTATCTGGTGTGTTGTATGTGTGTATGAGCGTATGTTGATGCTGCTTTGATCTATATTATACGCGTGCTGTTTGTAAGCGTGCGTGGGTGCTTGTGAGTGTTTGTGTGTGTGTGTGCGAGCGTGCGCGCGCGCGCGCGTGTGTGCGTGCATGCGTACATGGATGCTGTGATTTGAAGTGGGGAAATTAGGACAGATACACATGTGTACAAATATGCAGACATTCACCTACACGTACGCATGCACGCGTACAAACACTCGCGCATGGACATACACATCTTTACCCGCACACACACATACGCATACACTAACACAAATCTGTTTGCTAATTTATCAACGTGTCTTTTCCTTCATTGAGTTGAGTGCATCTCCAGTGCCATGAACACAGAGACACACCAGTACAAAAATGTGGGCTGCAGAATTGTACGCAGTGAAAGTCATGAAGTGTGTGCAAGCAGTACACGCTTTCAAGTGCGTGCAAGTGCAATTGCATAGCAAACACGTTTCAGTTTGCCTAAATGTGTTGTTGCATGTTTCCACGCACAATTGCTGACATGGGTGGGTTCATGCTTGGGGTATTTTATGCAACCAAGCAAAATGAGATGCTGACGTTTGGTCTTGTCGATAGAAACTGTGGAGGGAAAATTCTCAAAGCGAGATGCGCAGTGTTGAATCGTCCCTGTCCAGTCCGCGCACTCGCCTTTCTGCACGGGGTGTCACTCTCCAAGCAAGAAGGAGAGAAATTTCCCCCACTCACTATCGACAGGGACGCACCTGTCCTCTTGGTGTTGCTGCCGCTGCTGCAGCTGTTGTTGTGGTTGTTGCTGTTTTTGTTGTTGCTGCTGCTGCTGTTGCTGCTGCTGCTGTTGTTGATGCTGCTTTTGTTGTTGCTGCTGCTGCTGATTTCGACAGTGGTCTCATTTTTCTGTTTACATCTCATACTTTCATTGTCCAGCATTCACTCTGTAAATAAATCACGTCAGTTCTGCTTCTTGAGTTCCTCATGATCCTTTTCGTTTGAATGGAGAAGCAGCTACTGAATAATCTGCTTCTCAGCGGCAAAATGCACAGGAAGGATTACTTCTCGGTTGTCTTTTCTTTCTCATTGTCGCTTTTCACTCCTGCAACAGCCACACTCCCGCAACAGCCACACTCCCGCAACAGCCACACTCCCGCAACAGCCACACTCCCGCAGCAGCCACACTCCCCACACTCCCGCAACAGCCACACTCCCGCAACAGCCACACTCCCCACACTCCCGCAACAGCCACACTCCCGCAACAGCCACACTCCCGCAACAGCCACACTCCCCACACTCCCGCAACAGCCACACTCCCGCAACAGCCACACTCCCGCAACAGCCACACTCCCGCAACAGCCACACTCCCCACACTCCCTGCAACAGCCACACTCCCGCAACAGCCACACTCCCCACACTCCCTGCAACAGCCACACTCCCGCAACAGCCACACTCCCGCAACAGCCACACTCCCGCAACAGCCACACTCCCGCAACAGCCACACTCCCGCAACAGCCACACTCCCGCAACAGCCACACTCCCCACACTCCCTGCAACAGCCACACTCCCGCAACAGCCACACTCCCCACACTCCCTGCAACAGCCACACTCCCGCAACAGCCACACTCCCGCAACAGCCACACTCCCGCAACAGCCACACTCCCGCAACAGCCACACTCCCGCAACAGCCACACTCCGGCAGCTGGCGTCGCTCTCTCACCTTGCAGTGTCGCAGTGTTTTTCAAACGTCTTTCTGTGGTTAGTACTCCAACACATACCATGCTTATCCATTTCTAGCAGACAGAATTACGCTGTAGTTTCAAACAAACGCTAATCTTTTAGGTCTGTGTTCTGTTAATGCTACTTGTGCTAATTTTACGAACAGTCTAGACTATTTGGGGCCCAAGCGAAAGGCTAGTCCGTTTTGTCATCATAGTCACATTATACCTTTCAAAGCTAAAATAAAGAAGTAACGAGTTGACATCTCACGAGACTAGAGCGGGTTTGCTTGTTATTCAGTTGATAGCAAAATATTTGTCCAAACATTGCAACTTACCAGGAATGTGTGACTTTCAAAGGTCATGGAGAAAAGCACTAGACAGGCTTTTTGAGGTCAGGGTGAGTGTTTGCCGCTCTGCCTGCAAACAATGCATACCAGCCCTGCATTCTGTGCATGTGCACATAAACACTGCAACAACAGTTCTTGCTCAAGTCAACAAAAGTGTGCGAACCCTCGCGTCAACATTGTTCCAGCTCAGAGGACAAACTGTGTCAAGCTGTCAAACATCCTGTTTTTACTTCAAGAATCGTATCATAGAAAGCAGGAACTTTTTCTTATCATGCTTATGATTTTTTGGGGGGTCAGACACAAAGGTTTAGATTCTGGGCTATGTCAAGTTTGTAATGCTGATGCCATTTCCTTGACCGAGTTTACTTCGACTCAAGAATGATGTCGGGAAGGGAACTTACCAGCATTCTAGCAAATCAACTGTAAAACGCATTGAGAGCATCCCCAATAGTATTTGGCGAAGAAAGCTTCTCCAATTAAAAAGGAAATCTGGTTCTACCTCTTTGTTTATAATTTGCACACAACCTTTGGTTGCTAGTTCGAGATTCACTCAGCATCGATCCATTCCTTGGCTTCGTGAACTCCGGAACGTCTTGTTGTTTGTGTGATGTCCTCTAAGCAAATCCCCATCAGTCTTTGGAGAGTCAGAACGTGGCAGTGCGTGTCTAAAACAACAAGACTCAAACTTTTGGTCTGGTTCTTCGTGCTCATACTTTTGGTTCATGGAAAGTAAAAAACAAAGAAAACTTGTATTTTGCATGCATGTCAATGCTACATCCCTACT
>JAWQFJ010028213.1:17500-22500 GCA_034096865.1 Theodoxus fluviatilis | reverse complement strand
AGGTCGTATGCATAACTCTTGCTAATATCACATGAAGTGCTGGATTTAAGCAGAGAGAATGCAAATACAAATTTATTCAATCGGAGGTTAAAGTGCTTTTTCTCTTCCTCTCTCCCGATCACATTCTGCTCCCTCTCGTCCTTTCAACCACCCATTCCCTTATTCCCCTCTTGTGCTCGACACATTCGCTGATTGGCTAGCCAATCGCCAACTCTGTTGGCGTGTCCGCAATGGGAAGCAAAGATTTGGTTGGATTGCATTTACTGGTGTAGAGATTACTGGATCGGTACTACGTGGAACAATGTCATTGTTCAATTCGGCTCATCAGATGTCCTCTACGTGCCCAAGCCCTACGCGAACCTATCATAACAGATACACTGATGTACATTATTTGGCGAAGCTTTTGCTGATACGCTTTGATAGCCCTAGCAGTGACAGACCTGAGACCACTCGATGGTGTACTGTACCAAGGGAGCCGAATACCAGCACGACAACCTTGGTGGAGAAACTTGCCTCGTCCAGCTGCAGGTAGAGCGGCATGTACTTCCGGAACTTGTGCTGGTAGCAGGCATTGATGAACGCATCGAAGGGATTGGATACTTCGATGATGAAAGCGACTGACCTGCTGTGGTCGACAAAACACAGATCAGGCTTGCCTGCGTCTAGAACCCTTCCATCCAGACATACTCTCTGGTTCTGGAATACCTCGCAGAACTCCGTGAGCACCGACTTCGACAATGCTTGAAGCACGAGGTCAACACAGCGGTCGTGCCGCTCAGTGTAGAGCCCGCGCAGTCGTTTGCATCCATTCAGCGCATGTGAGTTCGTGTCTGTATGGAAGCTACACAGGGAGCACTCCCGCGGGTATGACTCAGGGTAATAGGTCTGATTGACTGCGTTGGTCTCCAGTAGTTGGAGGCGACCTTTCACCACAAAACGTGTCAGGTGGTCGGTGATGGAACCGTTCTTCAGGAGTTCATTGGAGATCGATATATCTGCGCGTGGTATGGCCTGACGTAGTAGTCTCCCTTGTTGGATCAAGTCGCTTCAGTGTTGAAGAGAGTTCTCCATCTGTCGTTTCTTCATGGCTGTGTACAGGAGCATGGGGTCAGTATATCTGAAGTGTATGTCACACTCTTTGGATACTGGAATTGCCAGTGCATAGGAGTCACTGTCACAGTCGTATTGCAGCTGGACCTTCAGTATGTTGCAGAGTTCGTTCATTTCAACGAAGGTAGATCGAGGCCAGTTCACTCTGCCCTTCTTGTCGAGTTTTCCGCTGCTGTCTGTTCTGTAGCCTCATCAGGATCTGCCACCTTGGGCACTTTCCTTTTGCTCATATGAATTGAGAGGCTGTGTCGTGTGGTTGATCTGACGTGAGGATCATCACTGTTGAGGACCGCGAGGAGAAAGGACACCCTCTTTGCATGGTATACTGCGTCGGGCTTGATCATTCCAAGTCCTCCTTGCCTCCTCGGAGTAAAGATTTGAGCTCTGGTGGATGATGTGTTGAGCTTCAAGTTTTCTCTTATAAAGCCAACCACTGTATCCTCCAGCTCTCTGAGCAGTTTCTCGGTGAACTGAAGATTTTCAAAGTAAAAGTTCAGCTGGGAGATTGCCATTACATTGATTGTCTCGATCTTTTTGTTTACAGGGAGTGGAGAGAGGTTGATTTTCTCAACTGTGGTGTTGAATTCCTGCTGGATATCCTGAAGTTGCTTCTTCTCTGACGCGTTGTCTATTCCTATTTTGAACTCTAGGTATGTGTATTCCTGTGATCTTCCATACTTGGGTATCTCACCGCCTTGTATGTTCAGACATACTTTAAGAGTGTTGTCTTTTTTGGCCCAGTTGTTTCCATTCCGCTGTGCATGGATGAGGGCGCACTTTGCGTGTTTCACCTCTTCCTGTGTATTCAAGGAACTGTTCTGTTTTCTGTACCATCTCTATAATACCCACTTCTTATGTTGTACTCATGCATACATCATGCATGTAGGCTTGGCATGGGTTGGGGGAAGAGACGTGGGGGAACGGTTCCTCAAGCCACCTTATTCACGGGTCTAGCGCCTGAATGAAGGTGATTGCAGACCAAGGGCACCCCTGGATTATGCCCCTTGACCTAGTGATCTTTGGGGTTGTGGTTCCCTTCGTCTGGACCTGGAATGTGGAACTCGTGTAGATATATTCTGGGATTTTCATGGTGCGTTGAGGGTAGTTGGCTTTTTCCATTGCCTGGATCATCATCCTGTGATCCACACTTCCGTATGCATCTTTGATGTCGACAAAGGCGGTAAAAAACTTGGACGTCTGGTGTTTGAAGTCATCTACAGCTGTCTTTAAGCAAAACACATGCTCTTGTAGGCCATTTCTTGGTAAGGACCCCTTCTGCCTTGATGACATTCTTCCAGTTGGTACGATCCATCGTAGCATTTTAGTATGGACTAGTTTCATGAACACCTTGTAGAAGGACGTCAAGAGCGAAATCGGTCGCCAATCATTGGGGTCTTCAGAGTTCTTGTCTTTCTTTGGGAGCAGTGTTACTTTTGCGTGCTTCCAGTCTTGTGGTATCCTTCCGTTGTTCCAGCAGATATTGAAGATGGTCGTGATTACCTGGATCAGTTTGTGGATGTTTTTCTTGATGAATGCGTATTCCACTCCATCGTATCCCGGTGCAACGTTATTTTTGAGAGATTTCACCATGTCAGTTACTTCGTGCTCAGTGAATGGTCTAATTTCAAGCTCTATATCAGGGGGTCCGGGATGTAGGCTGTCTGGCCAGGGCGGTGGCGGCATGGGGTATTGCAGGCGTTTCTCGCTTTTCTCGAGATAGAACGAGGTCAATTTGTCTGGGTCAATGGGGCAGACAGCTGGCGGTGAAACGGTGCTATCTGCACGGATGATCATGATCGCACGCTTTTGGTTTTCTGCCCACAATTGGGTGAGTTCATGTCGATCTACTCTGCGTTGTTCGTAACACGGCGTGCCGGGTTATGCGGGCGTGTTGTTTTCGTAGGCATGGGAGAATGGTAGAGTCAATGACATTCAAGGCATGTTCAATTCTAAGCACTAGACCTTCATTGTCAGTTTGACAGAATTGTGTGTCTGGACACAGTGGGTACGGCATTAGCGTTCTCTAATTAAGCAACGGCTTAAGATGCCGCCTGTTGTATCCTGTGTCTTTCGCGCATGCGTCGCACAGCAATTGCTTGAGTAAGCTGACCCTACCTGAACACCTTTCCTTGGCTACGTGATGTTCCACCTGGTCACCCTTGATTGGCTACTTGATGTTCCACCTGGACACCCTTGACTGGCTACTGGACGTTCCCAAGACACGGAAGCTTGATGAGCGGACGAATGGCGATTGTCCTTTGAGGACGCGAAGCCACACTTGCTCGCTGCATCGGTCACGTGACGCCCTTGACAAAATCCGCCTTCTCACTTTCGGGCGATTGCAAACATCATCCTGCATGCAATGACAAGATATTTGTCGTACACCATGGCAAGCGCTTCCGGTAAGGTGGAGAAGTTCATCACAGATGAATGCATTTTGGTTTTATTAAGTGAGCTCTACAGGACATCCCGAACATGTCAAAGCCAGGACTGTAGCGCGAGTGTGGCAGTAGTTGCAGTGGCGGCCATGACACTCGAGGATCAGGACACGAAACGCATTGCCACGCGCTCCTCAGCTCCTGGTTTGACTGTAAAAGTTGGCTCTGTTTTCCTCTTCCCACACACCCCACTCCAGCCTCCACCCCCATACCACCTCTTTCTCTTAGCCGTCACTTGCTGCAAAGTCCTGCAGAATAGAACAGGCTTTGACAGGAGAAACTCTTCACATCGAGTGTGCATCGTACTGACAACAGGCTTTTGGGCTGGTACATTTGCAAGTGACGTATTCTACACGCCGCCAAACACGCTCAATATTGAAACAATCAGCAAGTCGAACACGGAGAAAAGGGGTCAAACCTGACGAAATGAAGAAGGGACAACATTGGATCAGACATCGGCAAAGGCCCACAGTCGCCGGATGCAGAGCCAACAAAAGAGCGAAATTGACAATGACGACAACGACAATGTCGACAGTAATAACGCGAACTTAATTTAGATGACGACGGTAACGCCGACAAAAAGAAGAAAAACTCCGAATGCGACAAGAGATACGACCATGCCGATAACAAATGCAATGAAGACGACGACAAAGTCAATGATAAAATCATCATCATCATCATGATAATCATTATAATCGTCGTCGTCGTCGTCGTCGTAATGAACAACTATGTTGACGAGTACAGGAATCTACCGCCGTGACCTGAGTCCTTCAGCCATGGAAAAGTGACGAGAGCGTGCGCTGACTGCTGAATGTTCATCCTCCAAGTTCTTGCCTTTGCAAACGCACATGCACAAGTGGGTCAGGGGAATATGTCGGGGGAAGCACGGGAGCTGGGGGCCCAGGGGTTATCGTCCTGTGACGGCCTGACCCCAAAAGCCGAGTGGAGCGGAGGTTAGGGAAAGTGGAACAGACCTACTGGCTCCCAGACAAGCCAAGTCTGGTGGCCGTATCGAATTCTGCCCAGTAGAAGATAGACGTAGATGTGCTTCCTGTTGGCCCGCCTTGGAATGGGGGTGAAGTTGCGATTAAGTTTCTGCATAGTGTGCCTTCCCATGGTGGCTGTGCTGAGAAAACTTTCTGTGATGAGTTTTCCTTCAAAGAGGGCAGAAAAATGCTGAGAAGAATTCAGACATACTTGTTAAGCCGTCTTTGCCACAAAGAGCTGCACTGCATCCCTTTAAAATAAAGGCTGTAGTATAAAGCGTGGCGATTTTTGTTTGTAATTATTATCGAGACGTTTTGTGTAACGTCTCTACCATGACAGCATTTCCCACTCAGACGATGACATTTACAAAAAAACATTGCCATTCTTCCTGGATATGGTAACTGCTTGGCGGGAAAACTCTGCACGAACTGGGGGTCAGAGGTCAGGAATTCCGCCGCTCGTGCA
>JAWQFJ010028213.1:2500-15000 GCA_034096865.1 Theodoxus fluviatilis | reverse complement strand
AACTGAAGAAAAAATAAAGCAGGCAATAAACAAATTAAAAGCTAATAAGTCAGTGGGTCTTGATGGAATACCCGGTGAATGTCTGAAATTGGCTAGCGCTCAAATAATATCCTTCTTGGTAATGTTGTTCAATCGGTTATATGAATATCAATACTTTCCTGAAGACGGGGGCAAATCTATTATTATTCCTCTGTTTAAATCTGGAGATAAGTTAGATCCCCAAAATTACAGGGGTATATCCTTGTTGAGCATTGTCAGTAAGATCTTCACGTCGATACTGACCAAACGACTCCAAAATCGGGCTGAAGAAAGAAATACAATATGTCCCGAGCAAGCAGGCTTCAGATCTGAGCACTCCACGATTGATCATGTATTTACATTTCATGCCATAGCGACAACGCATATGTACGGTGTTGGTCGCGGAAAGCTCTATGCTGCGTTTGTGGACTTTAGCAAGGCCTTTGACTCTGTAGACAGATCCTGTTTGTGGAATGTTTTGCAAAACAGTGGACTTTCAACGAAAATGGTTTAAATGCTCAAAGCAATACACGCCAAAGTTCAGGCATGTGTGAAACGGAACTTTACCATCTCTGACTTTTTTTACTGCCCCGTTGGAGCAAGGCAAGGAGCATTGCAGAGCCTGATAATTTTGTCTCTCCTTATCACGGCGATTGCGGACCAAGTCCGTGCTAGAGGAAGACATGGCGTGCAGTTATTGCCAGGAATGCCTGAGTTGTTTATGACGTAGTTTTACTGTCAACTACACCTGTAGGGTTACAGTGCCAAATTGAGAACTTGGCTCAAATATCCGAGAGGTATGGCTTGCTCATAAACAGAAGGAAAACACAAATAATGGTGTTTCGCCGTGGTGGCGGTCTTGGACGAGGGGAGAAATGGTTCCTTGGAAATACAGAGTTAGAGGTTGTCAACAAATACAAATATCTCGGCTATGTTTTTATTACCAGACTATCAGCCACCGCGGCTCTGAATGATCAGAGTATCAGTTCAAAAAAGAAGATAGCCCATCTGTTAAAGGCCATGTGGAAGCTTCGTACTATGAATTTGTCGATATACTTTCGTATGTTTGATGCACAAGTGTTACCTGCGCTACTGTATGTCTCAGAAGTATGGGGTCTGCAGAGGCAAGACAATTTTGAAAAAACACACCTCTTTGCAAGCAAGAGATTTTTTAATCTTGACTGCAGAACACCAAACTGTATGGTGTATGGTGAACTGGGAAGGTACCCACTTTTTGTTGACTCCATTATTAAAGCGATCAAGTATTGGTTAAGACTCACCAAATTACCGGATAACTGGCTCCCAAAGCAGGCTTACCTCATGCTCACAAATATGTTAGTGCCACCTGAATTAAACTGGACAAGATTTATTGAAAGACGACTGTGCGAATTGGGTTATGGATTTGTATGGGTTAACAAAGGCGTCTTAAACGAAAAAAGTTTTTTTACAGAACCTTAAGCAAAGATTACGAGATTGTTTCCAACATGAATGGCACAGTAAAATGGAGAGTGAAAGATTCTGGGTATACAGAAAATTGAAACAAGAGTTCGAAACGAAAGAATATATAGATTTCATAAACATAAAGAAATTTAGAGACTCTTTAATTCGATTCAAGTGCAACATAAATGACCTTGCTAGCAACAGAAGATATGCAACAACACAAATAGATGAAATATGCTGTCCATTTTGCAAAAATGCACGTGAAAATGAAGAAATATTTTTACTGTACTGTCATAAATTCCAGGACCTAAGGACATAATATCTCGAAGAGTATGTGCCACGAGCAAAAAAAATTGGTTACTGTTACTTGATCGATGGTATGCAAACTAAAAAAACTCGACAAGCAGCAATGTACATCTACTATGCGCTGCAGAGACGGAACGATTTGTTGTCAACCTCTCCGTAACCAATTGCAGTCGCCTTTGAGATAGTGGTAAAAATCGTATCGGAAAATGTAATCGAAGAAACTTATTGATTCATGTTATTGCATATTGTATTGTAGAATTGTTGGATGCCTCCTTGTTATGGGCCGATAGCCTGAAACAATGAAAATCTGAAGTCTGAAGTCTGAAATCTCCTTCCCTCTCTCCCTCCTGCGTTCGTCCGTCAGTACATCCACCCATCTATCTCTCAGTTGTTTGCTTTCGTTTTCCAGTGTCACCATGCGTTTTTTTTCCCCAAACATGTTTCAAGAATTCGCGAGCGTGTGCACGAATGCACACACATCTATTGTAACACACCATAAATACATGTACATGATTGCGCATTCCCGCATTTGACGGCATGGAATTTGTTCCGACTGCAGTCTAAGGGCAGACAACTTCTTTTGATTGAAATGAAAGTGCCTCCTGGAGTAATCTCCCTTACTCAGTCGACGGCGTCTGTTCAGCGTGTGGTGCCACTGGCACTCTGTGTTCCAACTGGCACATTCACCTTTCAGAAACACACAGCGCAAGATCAACCCGTCATCGATATAGGACAATATATTTTCAACATTATGGAGACACATCAACACAACATATATTTTTACCAAGATTTTAATTAATGTTCCGTAATGCTGAGCAGCGCATCACATTCTCCAGTGTACGGTCAAGCATGGATCCACGCACACTCGTCATTGAGGCAAAGTTTGGGTCAGGCTCATCCAATGATCTCAGGTATGATCGGATGTCCACCAGCAACCCTGGGAAAAGATAATTTCAGCTGAGAAGCGATGTACAATCTCAGTTACATCTCCACTGCACTACGCGAATTAAAAAACTGTGTTTGTGAACAATAGACTTCCTGTGGACACTTGAACACGAGACGTTGTATTTCAGAAGTTTGACCTGATGTGGAAATGCAACTTGTAATGAGAAGGTAAGTAAGTATGCGTATAAAACGTAGGCAAAAGATGGAATGCCGGATTCCAGAGGACAAAACAAATAATGATCACAAAGATCGCAGGGAGGTGTTGGAATCTCAGGTTTAGTATAGAGACAAACGTTTCAGATGAAGGACGACGCGTGTATTTGTTTTTGTTTTTTATTCCACCTTAGCCATCTGTTTTATCGACAACCCAACGAGTCCGTCCTTTCATCCAGAACGCCTGTAATTGTAGGATCTTGTCCCTCTCCCGTCAATCCGTCTACTTTTCACGTCTCTTTCTCTCTGTGTGCTT
Organism: Theodoxus fluviatilis; assembly: GCA_034096865.1. Classification (NCBI taxonomy): domain Eukaryota; kingdom Metazoa; phylum Mollusca; class Gastropoda; order Cycloneritida; family Neritidae; genus Theodoxus; species Theodoxus fluviatilis. Next base: position 11,822 of record JAWQFJ010028213.1, on the reverse strand, counting down.
GTCCGTGTGTCTCTCTGTCCGTGTGTCTGCCTGTCCGTGTGTATGCGTGTCCGTGTGTGTGTGTGTCCGTGTGTATGCTTGTCCGTGTGTATGTCTGTCCGTGTGTGCGTCTGTCCGTGTATGTGTCTGTCCATGTGTGTGTCTGTCCGTGTGTGTCTGCCCGTGTGTGTGTCTGTCCGTGTGTGTGCTTGTCCGTGTGTGTGCTTGTCCGTGTTTGTGTTTGTCCGTGTGAATTTGTTTGTCCATGTGTCAGTCGTCATTTCAGTCTCGGGCTACTTTTTCTTGGGAATGCACTTGTTGTATACATGTAACTATGGTGAGTGATTTTCTTACAAGGAAAGGGGGCAGAACATTTGAATGCAGGATGGTTTGATTTCGGGGGGGTCTATGTGTTACTCCGCGTGAATTATAGAGATGTGCGAACATGCAAGCATGTGAGCGTGTATGCGCGCCTACGCACCAAAGTCCAGATATATCCAATCCACTGTATCCATCTATCTCCACATTGATTCGTTTGATATCGCTCCAGCTTTATCTACAACAAGCCCTTACATTCAGGGAGAAAATGCATAGTCAGTTCTACGTACGGGATTTCACACAGGAAATTCATGGGCAGTTCTACGTACGGAATTTCACATAGGAAATTCATGGGCAGTTCTACGTACGGGATTTCACACAGGAAATTCATGGGCAGTTCTACGTACGGGATTTCACACATGAAATTCATGGGCAGTTCTACGTACGAGATTTCGCACAGGAAATTCATGGACAGTTCTACGTGCGGGATTTCGCACAGGAAATTCATGGGCAGTTCTACGTACGGGATTTCACACAGGAAATTCATAGGCAGTTCTACGTACGGGAGTTCACACAGGAAAGGTAAGTTCTACGTACGGGATTTCACACAGGAAATTCATGGGCAATTTCACACAGGAAAGGTCAGCTCTACGTACGGGATTTCACACAGGACATCCATGGCCAGTTCTACGTACGGAATTTCACACAGGAAAGGTCAGCTCTACGTACGGGATTTCACACAGGAAATTCATGGGCAGCTCGCAGCTGGCGTCGTTCCAGGAGAAGCCCTTGGCGGGGAAGAGCGCCAGGCAGTTCTCGCCAGAGTTGAAGTTGTTGGGCTCCCCAGGGGCCCAGTGTGAGTACTCCAGGGCGCCCGCGCTGCTCAGCCACGTCCAGCGACTCTCCAGCACGCCGTCACTCCCACCCACCCACACGTCCTGCGTGCGGACCGCGGCTGCAGCAGACACATCAGCATTACAGGGAAGGAAGCCAGCAAGAAAAGTGGAAGGACGGAGGGAGGGAAGAAAACAGAGAAAGAAAGAGGGAGAAAAATGGTGGTGGTGGAAAGTGCTAGTGGTGAAGGATGATGATGCTGGTGGTGATGGTGGTAACGGTGACAGTAGTGAAGAAGGATGGTGGTATTAGCGTAATTAAGATGGTGGTTATAGTGGTAGTAGTTGTGGTGAAGGCCTCAGGTGGTGATAGTGAAAAGCGGTGGTGTGGCGAGATCACCCCTCCCCCTTGGATTAAGTTATTTACTTTTTATGATTAACCTATGATGGCTCCACCGGCCATAGATGATAGAGGATTATCGTGGCTACTCCAGCCGTGGTTTAGTTGAATATTCACATGGCTGTGTTCGCGGGGAAAGTGTTTCCATTGGTTGGAAGAGAGATCGAGACTGGAGGCTGTTGTGAGGGAGGAGCCTGCCTTATATGAGGGTCCAGCGATTGGCTGGAAAGTGACAGAGTTCCATCGAGTCCGTGCAGTGAAAATCGGCGCTCAGCGACGGCGAAAACATCAAGATCTAACGCCGCGCCGACACTACATCACTCTCGTCGTCAAAAGTTACGTCACTCTCGTCGTCAGAAGTTGCATCTCTGGTCTGAGGAAAAGACCGCCAGAGTTGCGCCGTCTCTCGTTCGAAAAAGAGCGCCAGACGCTACGTCACTCTCGTTCGAAAAAGAACGCCAGACGCTACGTCACTCTCGTTCGAAAAAGAGCGCCAGACGCTACGTCACTCTCGTTTGAAAAAGAAAGCCAGACGCTACGTTCCTCTCGTTCGAAAAAGAACGCCAGACGCTACGTCACTCTCGTTTGAAAAAGAACGCCAGACGCTACGTCACTCTCGTTCGAAAAAGAGCGCCAGACGCTACGTCACTCTCGTTTGAAAAAGAAAGCCAGACGCTACGTCACTCTCGTTTGAAAAAGAACGCCAGACGCTACGTCACTCTCGTTCGAAAAAGAGCGGCAGAAGTTGCGTCATTCGCCGTCTCTCCGGAAGAGACGCGTCATTCTCCACGCCAGAATATTACGTCACACTTCCTGTCTGTGTCTACCTCTCCTGCCTCGAGTTGCGCAGTGGCGGCGCTTTAAAGCGCTGGACGGGAGCAGCGCTTGCGCCGCTCAAACGCTTCGCTAAATTTCCCGCTCACCACCGTCTCGTCAGCGCTTGGAAGCGGTGATGAGCGGGAAATTTAGTGAAGCGTTTGAGCGGCGCAAGCGCTGCTCCCGTCCAGCGCTTTAAAGCGCCGCCACTGCGCAACTCGGGGCAGGTGAAGATAGGAAGCCGTCGACGACTGAGAGAAAAGGCAGAGGCCTCTTGGAAAGAATGCAAATTGGTTTGCTGTGCCTGTGAAAGGAGGCCGTGTGCTATGGTTGTGCTTGTGATTGAATAAAATTATTGTTCCCCTTCCCCTCCACCCCCCCCCCCCCCCTTCTCTTCCCTCCGGTGCATCGAGAGCCGCTGCTACGAGGATTCCCGAGGGGGGGTCGGCTCTCTATTGCGGAGGGCCGCTATTGCGGGATTTTTTTCAAACAAAAGTTCTTAGGCCATTTCGATTCTTTTATCCTAAAACGCCTAAAAAACCATTATATTTTTGCTACTTTTCTTTTCGAAACAGAAATTTTTTGGTTCTGAGGGCCGCTATTGCGGGAATTTTTTGGTCAAAAGTTCTTCAGGCCATTGTGATTATTTTGTCCTAATACGCCTAAAACGTTACTTTTTTAAAAACTTAGACATTTTTTCGGGTTTTATCAATAACGGGTGAAGCTTTATATTCTAACTCCATCCCACGTTTGACTCTCAACGGGTGGTCCCTACGCCCTAACTTCAGGGCCCGACGCTGATGTTGGACACAAACGTGACAAAAAGTAACGCGTCCGGGTTTAGGTGAAACTCCCCGGACAGGCTAAGTCAGTCAGGCGGGGTGGTCGGTGCGGCCTAGGCTGAGCGCTATCAGTAAAACCCTAAAAAATTTGTTTTTCCCCAAAAAGTAACGCATATTTTATTTTTTGTAGGCGTTTTAGGACAAAAGAATCAAAACGGCCTAAGAACTTTTGTTTGAAAAAAAAACCCCGCAATAGCGGCCCTCCGCAATAGAGAGCCGACCCCCCCGAGGGCAGGGGCCCTCGTGACGTCTGAGCAGTTGAACCACGACTGACACGCCGCTCGTTCCCTAGCTTGTAACGGCCGAAACAAGAGTAAAGGACACGGTCAAATAAGTTATTCCTTTTTGATCGGCTGGCGGGCCATTCGTTTTTCTCACATGATTCTGATTCTGATTATGAGTATTGTTGCTTCTGAGTAATTTATCCCTCACGTTGAGCTTGATTTATTCCTCTATCGCCTTGGCAAGGCAATTAAAGAGAATTTTGACATTTAACCCATGACCTCACCGTCTTTCTGTCTCACGTTCGTGTTTGATAGAATGACTGTGTGAGAGAGTGTCACAAGTGGATCGAGTGATTTCCCCTAGACCTTTGACCTTTCAGTAAAACGAACTGGTCCGGCTTGCGACAGGTGGGATAAGTGTATTTATGATGGTGGTGGTGGTGACACAAAGCAGTGGCGGTACTGGCGGTGGTGGTGGTAATAATGATGGTGATAATGTTGATGGCAGTGACAAGGAGTGGTAGCAATGGCGGTGCAGTTGAAAGGCTAGCTAGAGCGCTGGCTAAAAGTTGGAACACTAAATCAGTTCTGTTTGTATTGAAAGAGCGACAGTAGAGAATAGCAACGCTCCACATCCATGTATGACGCTGCCTATCTGTTTATTTTCTCTCCACATTCTGACCAACGCAGTCTCGTGCATTCCCAGTGTTCTGAATGTTTCCGCCCGCCAACTCAACTTGAACAAGGAGGCGTGTGTTTGTAAGGCTGCAAGAGTTACCTCTCCTTCCTCCAACACTGCACCGAGTAGGAGACAAGCCTCTGACTTGACATCCAGTGGCGTAGTTTTTGAGAATCAAGGGATTTTCGACGCTGTACTAGAGGCAGCGTCCTCTAAAGCCGTGCCTCAGTCGGTGCCATTGTTTTTGCGTCAGAGTTAATCCGTTTTTTACTTGGCAAGACGACATTTTTTGGCCAGCAAAGCGTGTGTCCAGTCACCATTCACTGCCTTCCTCACTTGCCTTCGGCAAAGGCTGTTTTTATTTGTTGACTCCAGCCAAAAACCAAGGCTACAGCAAAATGTTGTTATGCTGTACTGTTATGTGGGGATTATCTTCAGCCGTGATAAGCTCCTAACATAACAACTGGCATTCTCTGGAGACAGAGATCAAATCCCCTGAAGACGGAGTGTGGCTGCCTATATGGCGGGGTGTTCAAAAACAGTCACCCACGCAATCATCTCACCCACTTGGATGATCCTGGGAGTGTTTAGCCCAGGTACGCAACAACAACAACAACTGCCTTCCTCATGTCTCTGTCCAGTCATGGCTGCTCGCAACCAAACGAGAACAACAGACATTGCATGTAGACAGTGGGAACGATGAAGTGTATCACACAGTGCCTTTCAGTTTTGTTATTCCAAAAATCCTTACAGAAATGCCTGAATATTAATCAGGAATTGAGACAGCAAAATCAACGTATGACGTTTAGCGAAATGGAGATAACAAACAAGATGTATACTCTTCTGCTATATGCTGACGACCCATCGCCTAATGAAAAGAAAGTCGCTTGCGAACTAGATATGATTGAATATGATTGAAAAGCATGTCTATTAAATACATGTCATAATATTCAGCTTTGCATTGATCCGTTGTGTGGAACAGGAGCTTATTCGCACTTTTGATGAGCGGGCGGAAGGGAACTATTTCACCCTTCTCTCCACGGATGACACGTCTATTTCTGCCTTAATTTCATCTGAAACGCGCTCAATGCGCGACTCGATAACATTTTTACGGAAACTTTTCCTGTTGAGGTAATGTGGGCAACACTTGTAGCATTCAAGTGAGAAACTCAAAGACTATTTGCACATCAGAACACGAAGCATCTACCATTTCCAAACTGCCAAAACCTGTGGCCATCTTACGATAAGCATGATGACAAGCCACGCAAGATGGCTCTTTCTTCGCTTCAATCTAAATTAATAGAGGATTATGCCTTAACATGTCATGTGACAGGACAGGATGTTGCATGTGTGTATATGCGTCTGTGTGTATGTGTATGTAGGTATGTGTGTGTGTGTGTGTGTGTGTGAGAGAGAGAGAGAGAGAGAGAGAGAGAGAGAGAGAGAGAGAGAGAGAGAGAGAGAGAGAGAGAGAGAGAGAGAGGGGGGGGGGAAGGGGGACTTTATGCCGGCATAAATCGAAAAAACTGATGATGATGATGATGATGACAACGACGACGACGACAGTGACGATAATAATGATGACGTTGATGATGTGTTTTTGTGTGCCTATATGCATTCAATAATGAAAAAAATTATGTTATAAGTCTTCAAAAGTGAATTTGAGTGACACGCTGGTCCGAAGTGACGGGAAATGAAAATCTTGACACTCAAATGAAAAGCACAAACAGCTGGTGTTCATGTAACTCAGGTCTGTTGAATGTGTGATCCATGTCTCTAGAGTTGCACGGGAGTGGCAAAGAGGTGAGCAATTTAGAGTGATTGACACACCCTGGGATTCCCCCACAGGAAACACTGCCGGTGTCGCGGTTTATATGTGGTTCCATTCCTAAATGTGGTACCTATTAATAGTCATGCGGGATTTCGTCGGCTCCGCCAATCACGGAGACGATAACGACTCTACTCTTAGGCCTAGCTCTTAGGGCAATTTCCCCACATTTAGTAGAATTTTCGTACTTTTCTATTCGCTTTGGAGAGTGTCATATCTTGATGAAAAATAAGTACATTACGAAAGAAACGTTTTAGGACGAGTATTGTCACATTTTCTGTCAGTTACGAGCTCGTAAGTGGCTGCTGACTGCGATATTATAAATATGGCTGCATTATTCATGGAATCTCCATGATGCAACAAAAAGGATGCCTTGAGTGGAGGTGAATGGTCCACAGTAGATGTCTTGGCAGAATCCATCTTACATTCCCTTTTTGTCCAAGTGTTCTTTTCACTTTGCCTCTTGTATTTTTATAATCTGCATAGTTTCAGTTTTTCATCCTGTGCTTTACTCGTCTCCCCAAGTGTTGACAGAAGTAGCACACAGGTAAGAACAAAGCAACATCCATGCCACCTCAACATCTCTATGGAAGTCATTTAACTGCCATCCCTTGGGTGTGGCTTTCTTGTGTGTGTGTGTGTGTGCGTGCGCGCGCGTGTGTGTGTGTGACTACTATACTAATGATAAAAATGTTTCTATCAAGGGGCCAATAGGAATTTGGAGCTGACATTCGAGCAATTTTATGAAGAAAGAATTTAAAGCAAACCACTATGCATAATATGATGATACATTGCTAGTATACACAGATTACAAGAAATGACTGCATAATCATGCTGCAATTTGTTTGTCCTCATCTTCTATGAAATATATCAATGAATCTGTAATTGTGTTGCTAAAAATATATATAAGTTATATAAAGTATGTGTCATTGGAAAGATAACTACAAGATGGCTTCAGGTTTCGTAGTAAGATGTTTTTATGTCAATACTTTTTTTAAACCCTAGGTTTGTTAGTTAATTAGTTATTCAGCAAAATAACTCAAAACGATAAAAACGGATCCTAATGAAAATTGGTGGAAGGTCAGGGATTCTCCCAAATAAGAATCCAATGTATATTGGAGGTAATATAGTGTCTCGTTTTGGAATTACGACCACAACAATACATTTTATTGCAAATCAGTTTAATCACGAAGTTGATGACGTCGAACTATTGAAGACATCGTCGTATGCGTTCGGCACTCAGAAATCGCTATCAGCCAATAGAATGAACCAAACTTCGTAGCATCAGGCCTGGATAGCCGACAATCCTGCTTTAATTAAATATACATATCAAGGAATAAAACGTGTGGCGTTCTTGAGGCTGGTTAGACTAGTGTGACAATTTGTCGTGATGAACAACTGCGAACACTTTCACAGGTAGTGTTACCGAGTAATTCTAAAGGCTGAACACGTAACAACATACGACTGAAAACATCGACCAAGTTATCAAATCTCCATGTGTACCTTGAAAGATTTTTGGCCAGAGCCAGAGGGCTTCACCTATTACTTTACTGACTCCATAAAATCATAACATAAACACAACAGTCCAATCTGAGTTTCACGGTACAGCTAGAGAGGGAGGGCACAAGGGTCGGATCTATAGTGCGCACAGTACCACTGAATTTGCATTTTGATGTAGTGGCAAACAACTTGGAAGCATACATAAGAGTGTGGGAAAACAACATGCTTCCAGGTTTGTGGATTCCGGGGATTCCGTGAATAATGCAGCCATATTTATAATATCGCAGTCAGCAGCCACCTACGAGCTCGTAACTGACAGAAAATGTGACACTACTCGTCCTAAAACGTTTCTTTTGTAATGTACTTATTTTTCATCCAGATATGACTCTCTCCAAAGCGAATAGAAAAGTACGAAAATTCTAATAAATGTAGGAAAATTGCCCTAAGAGCTAGGCCTAAGAGTAGAGTTGTTATCGTCTCCGTGATTGGTGGAGCTGACGAAATCCCGCATGACTATTAATAGGCACCACATTTAGGAATGGAACCACATATAATCCGTGACACCGGCAGAGACAGCGCGGGACACTCACCACCGAAAGCGGACAAGTAGCCTGCGATGAAATTCTGCTCCGACTGGGACTCGATCTCCGACAGGTCGGCGTCAAACACCTCGCAGAAAACCTGGAGTGAGAGAAAAGGAGTGTTTCGTGTGAGATTCTGTGTTTCTCAAGAAGTGTTCTTGGCATCTTTCTGTTGTTTTCATATCTGTGTAAAATAAGGCATTGTTGGATTTGCATGTATATTGATTGTTTTTAAAGTGTTGTATGCCTGTATGTGCGTAAATGAGTATGAATGTACAAGGTGAACATCTATGATGCACCTTCGTGGATGCGTGCGTGTTGGTTCAACGTCTATGACGTGTCAACAAAAGAAAGAAATTGTCTTAAAAGGAACTTCCATAACATCATGCTGACTGTTGATATTTAGATCACCTGCTCCTGGCAGCCCCATCTCCAGTAGTCTCCCCTCCTGCACGAGTGCATGGTCAGCTCCTCCACCTCTCCTCCATTACTGAAACCCTGTCTTTTGACAGACGGATTGTGGCGAGTATGATTTGGTGTTTGATTGTGTGCGAGGCACAGTGCCGTGGTTCAATCCATGGAATGGGGGAATTCTGGATCATTAATCACTCGTAACATTTAACTGTAAATGAGCAATCCTATGCACACGCATGCGCGCGCCAACACACATCCACACGTACACACATCCACACACACACACATCCACACACACACACACACACACACACACACACACACACACACACACACACACACACACACACACGCACAGCCTCATTTTAATCCCTCTTGAGAATGTTTCGCACAAAGAGTTTTGGGTTTTTGCATTGATTCTATCGGTGGAATAGAGTGATGTCTGGTTTGTGTGAACATCTTTGGCAAATACTGAGATAGAACAAGTAAGTCCTCACTGGTAATTCGACCACGACCATCAGTATTTCCACTCGAGCTTGATTCGTGATGTTGCCATGACGACAGAACAGTGCACGGCTTGAACGTGGAAGAATATTTTTTCCGGTACGAAATACCGCATCCTCTTTGTGCCGACTTAGTGAGTGCGCAAAGATTCAGCGAAGGATGGCCGTGGATGAGTGGATGGATGGATGACTGGTCGGCTGGACGGATATAAGTTTGAATGGAAGAATGGGTGGATAAATGACTGAATAATGAATGAATGAATGAATGAATGAATGAATGAATGAATGAATGAATGAATGAATGAATGAATGAATGAATGACTTGATGAGATTTTACGACCCTACTGCCGTTGTAGACTTCAAGGCCATCGAATTCCTGAATTACTTTTGTTGGAGTATGAACAG
>JAWQFJ010028212.1:40000-47357 GCA_034096865.1 Theodoxus fluviatilis | reverse complement strand
ACCTGAAACACAACGCGGCGGTGTTCGCAGTAAGCAGATGGTGTGTGTCAAGTTTTATTTGAAACTTGATACTTTTGAAAAAAAATCTATTAAAAGATATTTATTACTGAGATATTGATTAAAGACAATATATTGACACTGCTGGTTGAGGCAAGATGTAGAGGTTTCATAGCAGGGTCTCTCAACCGATTTCTGCGAGACCTGGGTGCTGGATCCCAAGAGGTGGGTAGGGTCACACGGGAGATGCAGAGGGTGGCTGAGTCCGTGTCCCTGTGGATCTGGCAGAGCAGAGACATGTCGGGATGACCAACTACTGATCCGAGGCACCGAGGCGTCGGTGGCAGATTGTCTGCTTGGGGCCGCCCCTGGCTGAGCTGCGGGAGTGGGCTCTGAAAGCCCAGCAGGCAGGAAGGCAGGACACCTCCTTTTCATGGAAGGAGTTTGTGACGTAGGTGCGTATGCATTGTGTGTATCTTTATGCATGCATGCGTATTGGTGTAAACGTGTATATGGATATACTTTGATCTCCCATTGTCATAATCATTGAGAGAGAGAGAGAGAGAGAGAGAGAGAGAGAGAGAGAGAGAGAGAGAGAGAGAGAGAGAGAGAGAGAGAGAGAGCCGAGAGAGACAGAGACAGAGACAGACAGAGAGAGAGATAGAGACAGAGAGATAGAGAGAGAGTGAGAGACGAGACGCCGATAAGAGAGAGGAGAGAGAGAGAGGATGAAGAGACAAGACAGACAGACAGAGAGACAGATAGAGAGACACAGACAGGAAGATGAGACGAGAGACAGAGACAGTACAAGAAGAGAAAGAGATAGACAGATAGAGAGACATAGAGAGGAGCGACAGAGCACAGATAGAGAGACAGAGAGAGACAGAGACAGAGAGTAGAGCAGAGAGATGGAGAGAGGAGATGAGACAGAGAAGAGAGAGAGAGACAGACAGACAGAGAGACAGAGAGAGAGAGAGAGAGAGAGGAGACAGAGAGAGAGAGGAAGAGAGAGAGACAGAGACAGAGAGAGAGAGAGAGAGAGAGAGAGAGAGAGAGAGAGAGAGAGAGAGAGAGAGAGAGAGAGACAGAGACAGACAGAGAGAGAGAGACAACTGCTCTGAAGGAGGGGCCACTGGATACTTGGCAATCTCATCATGTGTAACCTCTCTGAAAAAAAGCAAATATAATTAAAAAAGAAGATAACATAGTCATAGCGCCCGATGTTTCAATGCACAAGAAAGATGCGTGTCACACACAGCAGCAGTACCTGGTTGGTCTGGTCATTCAAAGCCTGCGTCCTGCTTTCCAGCCTGTCCTTGTCTGCCCAGCCTCCTGCAATACAGGTAATGACGGTGGTGATGACAGTTATGATGGTGGTGGTGGTGATGGTGGTGGTGAAGGTGATGGTGGGGGTGCTGGTGGTGGTGGTGGTGGTGGTGGTGGTGATGGTGATGGTGGTAGGTGGTGGTGGTGGTAATGGTGGTGGTGGTGGCTGGTGGTGGTGGTGGCTGGTGGTGGTGGTGGTGGTGGTGGTGGTGGTGGTGGGGGTGGGTGGTGATGGTGGTGGTGTCTGGTGGTGGTGGTGGTGGTGGTGGTGGTGGCTGGTGGTGGTGGTGGTGGTGGTGGTGGTGGTGGTGGTGGTAGGTGGTGGTGGGTGGTGTGTGGTGGTGGTGATGGTGGTGGTAATGGTGGTGGTGATGATGGTGGTGATGGTGGGTGGTGATGGAGTGGGTGGTGATGGTGGGTGGTGGTGATGGGGTGGTGATTGGTGGTGTGGTATGGTTGGTGGTGGTGGTGGTGGTGGTGGGGTGGTGGTGGTGGTAGGAGTAGTGGTGTGTGGTGGTTGGTGGTGGTAGTAGTGGTGGTGTTTAGTAGTGGTGGTGGGTGGTGGGTGGGGTGGTGTGGTGGTGGTGGTGGGTGGTGGTGGTTGGTGGTGTTGGTGTGGTGGTGGTGGTGGTGGTGGTGGTGTGTTGGTGGTGGTGGTGGTGGTGGTGGTGGTGGTGGTGGTGGTGATGGTGTTGGTGGTGTGGTGGTAGTAATAGTGGTGGTGGTGGTGGTGGAGTGCATGGAGGAGATTGTGAAAAAAAAGTTTCATCAATCCTGCAAATAAGTCCATCACTTAACTCTATCCATGTCCCTGATAAAATGCAATTGAACAAGTTTTCTTTAATATATACTCCATTATACTTATTTGTCATCTACGTGCTAGACAAGAAAAATTCCTTACTAACCCTGCGTTCCGTTGCACTCTGCTTCATCTCTGCTACGATGTAACAGCCTCAAATGTTTTGATTGGTTGGTTTTATTTAATAACTTTAAAAGCACATTATCATTAAAAGTATACAGTTTTGGAGGCCCTCTTTGAATACACGAATCCCCAATATTATTTCACACTCAAATTTATCACTCTTGATCGAAGAAACGACTTCATAAAAGTATTAGGGTCGAAAATCATTCATACACAATCTTTGGTGACGTTTCAGCCAGTGGCAGAGGTCAACTTCTGTCAAGGTCGCGCAGCAGCTAGAGCATATGTGCGCCACTTGCTGTGCCTAGCAACGATGAAACTACAGAACTCGTAGCCGCATTTGATTGGCTCATACTAAACACAACTAATTGGAACTCACTCCACGGACTTGCACGGTAAACATGCTTCGAACCATGGAGTTTACATACCATGGAAGTGGCAAACGTGCCGATTGCTGTCACATTTCGATGAAATAAATGTTTTCGTGCTCTCATCACCGTGGCAGAGTGGATTGTATGTCTTGGTTTGATATTTGTAGTAAACATCGGCATTTATACCCATGAGTGTAACGATTTAGCAGACGACACACATGTTTGGATTCCCTTGACCTTCCTCTATGACTAGTGATGGTTACCTCCCTTTTGTTATTAATGGATTTTCGACCCTAATGCTTTTATGAAGCTGTCTATTCGATGAAGAGGGATATAAATGAATGTGACATTATATAGGGGATCCATGTATCCAAAGAGGGCCTCCAAAACTCTCTGCTTTTAATGGTAACGTGCTTTTAAAATAATTAAAGAAACCGACCAATCGAAACTCCTGAGCCTGCTACACCGTAGCAGAGATGAAGCAGAGTGCAATGGAACGCAGGGTTCGGCAGCCTGTAAAATATTTGTATCTGCAATGACATCTAGAGTTACCTACCTTGGACTACTGGCTCTGGGGTGGGTTTCACTGAAAGCGACACATCTTTGCGTACAACGCATCTGTCCTTGCGTTGGGATTTCGTTTCGGCAGCTAGTGTGCTCTGACTGACAACACGTCGCTCTCTCTCCATCTGACGTGTCAAAATGAGAAATGAAATCATTCATCAAAAACATTTAATGTGTTCATGGTTACTGGAAAATACGAGCAAAATGTCATGTTTGTTCATTTGTCTCACAGTCGACAGAAGACATAATTATTATGTTAGGCATCAGAGACTTTAAGTTAAACTTTCACAAGTCTACCAGCACTGTCATTAGAATATTAATCCAAATGTTTAACAAAGTGAGGATGGCTCTGACAAGATACACACCATAAATGCAATCACAGCAGAAATTCCAGAAATGGAATGCTGCTGCTTTCATCATTTATAAAGACCAACACAACCTCCTCTGGCATCACGGTAAATGTCTCTACCATCACATTTGCAAGTGTCCACTTATACTTCAATGGCTCCGGTCAGATAGTTATGTTACAAACCAACTGTCTTTCAAAGCCTCACTCATCCTTTTCCAACAGTAATGTCAGGCTGTGAAACTGCCAAATCCTTTGTCACTGATCAGTGTCATCGGCTTTCCTCCAAAGAGACCATTTTGCATTCCACCACCTCTTCTCCCCCATTCCCCACCCCCACTCTCTCTGTCACACACACACACACACACACACACACACACACACACACACACACACACACACACAAACACACACACACACACACACACACATACACACACAAACACACACACAAACACACACACAACTTAAGAATCCATCCTTTTCTCCAGTACGTCTATAAAATTAAGCACTTCGCCCCCACCCCACCCCCACCCTTTCCCTCAACCCCACCCCTAAAAACCCATCCTCCTTAGTATCCAACCTCCATCCCCCCTTCCACCCATCACTATGCCACCCCTCAGGCTCCATAGCTACTGACAGCTGCCAGTGTCAAGTGTTCCTGCTGCCGGCGCTTGGCTCGCTCCAGTATCCGCACTCTCTTCTTGACTTCCTCCTGGAACCGTCTCAGACGCTCCGCCTTCTCCTGCTGCATGCGCTGGATCCGCTCCTGCTCCAGGACAGCCGCCATCTGGTTAGAGAGCATGCAGGGTCTTCATCAGCAGTCTGTGATGCACCGCACAGAAGATGACAGCACTGATTACATATCTGAATCATCTTGGATGCAATATGGATGCATGCTCATTCCTTTCCTGCTAACCTTTGCATAATGTCGATCTTTGTCATGAAGACAAGCATGTTTTCACACACACACACACACACACACACACACACACACACACACACACACACACACACACACACACACACACACACACACACATTCATGTATGCCCATTTACACACTCAAGCAATGCACTCATGCATGAACACACACACACACACACACACACACACACACACACACACACACACTCAAGCAATGTACTCATGCATGCACACACACACACACACACACACACACACACACACACACACACATTCATGCAATGCACTAAAGCATCCATGCATCATTATATGCACACACAAACACAAAACTACACCAATCCAGAGAGAAGCTCTCCATAAATCCATTTTAATTCGAAACCAGACTTCTTAGATAAAACCCATACACTACTAATTCGACTGAGCACACACACACACACACACACACACACACACACACACACACACACACACACACACACACACACACACACACACACACAGGGTGGGCGAGAGAGAGAGCGAGAGAGCGAGAGAGAGAGAGAGAGAGAGAGAGAGAGAGAGAGAGAGAGAGAGAGAGAGAGAGAGAGAGAGAGAGAGAGAGAGAGAGAGAGAGAGAGAGAGAGAGAGAGAGAGAATTTAATCCGTTTGATGCTGACAACCCCTGATCATTCAAAAGACGAACTTGCTCTTCCAAGTTCCATCAAGTTAAAATTACTTGAAGTAGCTTGCAGTAGCATACACACAATATTCTTAAGTGTTCGGCTACAAATGTTCTAAATTGTCTTGAATCACATCATCAGTACAGTTTGATATTTTTTTAATTTTTAGGCAGAAATGGCGATGCAGATGTCTCGGCGAAATTAGGTTGTTCGCATCGTTGACAACAAGATCGAACTTGTTCGAAACCTGCCATAGATCGATTTTACTCACCACGGCTTCCGATTGTCCCTGCTCAGAATCCAAAGGAGCTGGTTCTACCCAGGCTCCTACAGCTCTCACTTCTACATTTCTGTTTCCCATAATATCTGTGCTTACAACCGGTTTGATAATTTTCCTCATTTGAACCGGAGCACTACGCGGTATTGTTGATTTGGACGCCATTTTGGACTGTTCTAACCTTCGCTGTACAAGAATTCTACTTCCGGCAGTTTAAGCATTGCACGCTACAGAGGTGCAACGGCGCTGGAAGATTTTCAAATTTACTTTTCGCTTTACAAAGAAACATTAACGAAGCGTGCTATTGGAAGAAAAATCTACTCGCGCTTCACGATGTCACAGCTACCGCACATTGGCGGCAGTGAGTGAATTGGTTTTATAATTATCGTAGAAAGTTTAATCGGCGAACCGACTAACAACTGACGACTCACTTTTAGTTTTACTAGTTTTTAAACATAATTATTTGTTTTGCAATTTGCCAACCTTGTCCTCACTAAGATCACATCTTGAATGAAATGCATTCCGTCATTAAACAACTTCACATTGTGCGCGAAGGATTAATGTGTACTCTCGTGTAAATTGTAATACCAGATGACTAAATTGTTATTGTGCTACTCCGTCACACATATGGCGACATGCGCGTGCGCGCGCGCGCGCACGCACACACGAACACACCTCAACCATTTCTCTCTGACCACCCACGTTTACCTCATTTTTTCTCATGAATCTGTGATCAGTACTGAAACCCGGTTCCGTCGGTGAATGGCATGTAATTGCGACAAAATACCATCTGAACTCTAATGAGTGAACACAAATTTAAATGATGGACGTACTCTTACAGGAATGCCTGCCCTCTCAGACAAGCTCTCTAGGATGCAGAAACAACGAGAGCTCGCAGAGGCGGCAGCGGCAGCAGCTGCAGTGACGGTGAAGACAGAAATTATGGATGATGGGTCGTCATCACCGCTGTATCCAGGCCTTCCACCGCAGGTGAGTTTCATCCCTGGAGAAATCGAGGAGGATGAGGAGGAAGATGTAATATAATAACTGCACTTGGAGCAAGATCAATAGAAGTTCCACTGCCACCTCTACTACTATAAGTATAACCACCACCACCACCACCACCACCACCACCATTACAAACAAAAACAGTAAAAGAGTACAGTGAAGAAAAGGGATACATTTTATTCCTCTGTAGAGACAGGGCATTGGGTTTGGATAGGTGAAGGTAAAGGTGCTTTTTTAAATATTGTGACTTTTTCACTGATTGATGTATGATAAAGCACACACATTTACTTCCTGGTCATCAGGTTACCTTTTTGTATCGCGCCTTATATCCCATGCTGCCAGTAAGCACCCACTATGTGTTGCATAGGTGATGACATTTTGACCCCCAGTGCATGTGCTAGTGAGTAAATCCACATGTGCTCATTTGTGCCAGCGTGTACATGTATGTGTGCATGTTCCCAAGTGTGCACGTGTGTGTAAGTGTGGTAGTGGCTGCCTGGCCTGCAAAAGTCATGCCGAGTGTATTTCTCGTGAAAGCCTCTTTCTGCAAGAGTGGCACTCATGCTTTTCATGTTTTTATCATGCTTTTAGAATGCTTTTTCTGTGTTGTAAGTGCATGCAAAAAATATGATTTACTCCCTTCTCACACCCATTTTCCATCCATATCACTTTTACTTCCCCCACCCACCCACCCACCCACCTTCCCTGGAATCCCTTCCACTGGTGGGCCACACTAGTGGACTTGTCCGAGGAGAGGGGTGCGGAACCCGCTCCGCTGGCGGGCCGCACCATCTGATTGGCTGCGTTTTTACATAGGCTTTTGTGCTCAAAACAGAGCCGAATAGCCTTGACAACTGATGCAAATATGATATTCATCGTAACCCATTTCAGCTGAAAGTGCATTGTGTACACCAGTTTGTCAATTATTTACACTTTATCGTCATTCTGTGGGCAGAATTA
>JAWQFJ010028212.1:0-32500 GCA_034096865.1 Theodoxus fluviatilis | reverse complement strand
TGCATTATAGTTGGATAGATGGCTGGTAGGTTTGCGTTATAGTTGGATAGATGGCTGGTAGGTTTGCGTTATAGTTGGATAGATGGCTGGTAGGTTTGCATTATAGTTGGATAGATGGCTGGTAGGTTTGCGTTATAGTTGGATAGATGGCTGGTAGGTTTGCGTTATAGTTGGATAGATGGCTGGTAGGTTTGCGTTATAGTTGGATAGATGGCTGGTAGGTTTGCGTTATAGTTGGATAGATGGCTGGTAGGTTTGCGTTATAGTTGGATAGATGGCTGGTAGGTTTGCATTATAGTTGGATAGATGGCTGGTAGGTTTGCGTTATAGTTGGATAGATGGCTGGTAGGTTTGCGTTATAGTTGGATAGATGGCTGGTAGGTTTGCGTTATAGTTGGATAGATGGCTGGTAGGTTTGCGTTATAGTTGGATAGATGGCTGGTAGGTTTGCATTATAGTTGGATAGATGGCTGGTAGGTTTGCATTATAGTTGGATAGATGGCTGGTAGGTTTGCGTTATAGTTGGATAGATGGCTGGTAGGTTTGCATTATAGTTGGATAGATGGCTGGTAGGTTTGCGTTATAGTTGGATACATGGCTGGTAGGTTTGCATTATAGTTGGATACATGGCTGGTAGGTTTGCGTTATGGTTGGATACATGGCTGGTAGGTTTGCGTTATAGTTGGATAGATGGCTGGTAGGTTTGCATTATAGTTGGATAGATGGCTGGTAGGTTTGCATTATAGTTGGATACATGGGTGGTAGGTTTGCATTATAGTTGGATAGATGGCTGGTAGGTTTGCATTATAGTTGGATACATGGCTGGTAGGTTTGCGTTATAGTTGGATAGATGGCTGGTAGGTTTGCGTTATAGTTGCATAGATGGCTGGTAGGTTTGCGTTATAGTTGCATAGATGGCTGGTAGGTTTGCATTATAGTTGGATAGATGGCTGGTAGATTTGCGTTATAGTTGGATAGATGGCTGGTAGGTTTGCGTTATAGTTGGATACATGGCTGGTAGGTTTGCGTTATAGTTGGATACATGGCTGGTAGGTTTGCATTATAGTTGGATACATGGCTGGTAGGTTTGCATTATAGTTGGATAGATGGCTGGTAGGTTTGCATTATAGTTGGATACATGGCTGGTAGGTTTGCGTTATAGTTGGATAGATGGCTGGTAGGTTTGCGTTATTGTTGGATAGATGGCTGGTAGGTTTGCGTTATAGTTGGGTACATGGCTGGTAGGTTTGCATTATAGTTGGATACATGGCTGGTAGGTTTGCGTTATAGTTGGATAGATGGCTGGTAGGTTTGCGTTATAGTTGGATAGATGGCTGGTAGGTTTGCGTTATAGTTGGATAGATGGATGGAATGAATGATGAAGAGTTTGTGTGAATGATGGATGAATATGTAATGGCAAAATGGATAAGTGACAGTGGATTATTGATGTAACATTGTGGATTGGAAGGGTAGTGGATATTAAACACATGCATGGACTAATGTACAGATGGATGAATGAGAAGAGAGATTTTGATTTTTGACTCACATGCGAAGCAAAAGTGAGTATGTACTCACCCGTTTCGTCCGTCCGGGCGTCTG
The DNA here is from genome assembly GCA_034096865.1 of Theodoxus fluviatilis. NCBI lineage: Eukaryota > Metazoa > Mollusca > Gastropoda > Cycloneritida > Neritidae > Theodoxus > Theodoxus fluviatilis. The sequence goes on along the minus strand of JAWQFJ010028212.1, from coordinate 30,901 downwards.
GGCGTCCGAAAACTTTAACGTTGGATTTTTCTCGGAGACTATTAAGTCTATCAATACCAAATGTGGCATGATGGTGTATGATGACAAGGCCTCAAAAAACATACACAGTGACTTGTCCTTTCTTCAAGGTCAAGGTCGCAGGGGCCATAAATGTTGTCTAAAAAACAGTCATTTTTCACATTTTCTCAATTTTCTCTGAAGTTTTTGAGATTGGATACCTGACCTATATATGGTATATAGAGCAAAGTAATCCCTATCTTTTGATACCAGTTTGGTTGACCTTGCTTCAAGGTCACAGGAGCTCTTCAAAGTTGGATTGTATACATATTTTGAAGTGACCTTGACTCTGAACTATGGAAGATAACTGTTTCAAACTTAATAATTATGTGGGGCACATGTTATACTTTCATCATGAGACACATTTGGTCACATATCATCAAGGTCAAGGTCACTTTGACCCTTTTGAAATGTGACCAAAATGGGGTAGTGAACCACTAAAAGTGACCATATCTCATGGTAGAAAGTGCCATTGTGCTTCCTATGTCTTGAATTAACAGCTTTGTGTTGCATGACCTTGGATGACCTTGACCTTGGGTCAAGGTCACATGTATTTTGGTAGGAAAAATGTGTAAAGCATTTCTTAGTGTATGATGTCATTGGTAGGTTTAGTTGTTTGACCTTGACCTTGAAGGTCACCTGAAGGTCAAGGTCATGTAAATGTCAAGATCATGTAAAGGTCAAGGTCAATCATGTGAGTCGTATGGGCTTTGCCCTTCTTGTTAATTCATTCATTAATTTGTTCAATCACTCATTTATTAACTCATTTGTTCATTCATTCATTCATACTTCCTTCATTTATTTAATGCATACATTAATTCATTTGTTCATTCATTCATTCACTCATTTGCTTGTTCATTCACCAATTTGTTCATTCATTCATTCATAGATTGATTATTCATTGATTCATTCATTCACACATTAATTTGTTCATTTATTCATTCATTCGCTCATTTGCTCATTCATTCTCTCATTCATTTATCCACTTACTCATTTATTTATTCAATCATCCATCCATCCATCCATCCCTTGCAGAGTCGCTGCAAGCCAGACCCAAGAAGGCCAAGGGGACGGGAGGGCGGCGGACTGTCCCCTCCATTCCTCTGGACCCCAGTGGTCGGCCCCTGTTTCCCATCAACATCGGCGACCTCACCATCTTCAGCATCGGCGAGGTCAGTGGACCAATTCCCCGCTCAGTGTGGTGATCATCTACAGAGGGAGGTTTTTCATGTACCATCTTCAGCATCGGCGAGGTCAGTGGACCAATTCTCCGCTCAGTGTGGTGATCATCTACAGAGGGAGGTTTTTCATGTACCATCTTCAGCATCGGCGAGGTCAGTGGACCAATTCCCCGCTCAGTGTGGTGATCATCTACAGAGGGAGGTTTTTCATGTACCATCTTCAGCATCGGCGAGGTCAGTGGTCCAATTCTCCGCTCAGTGTGGTGATCATCTACAGAGGGAGGTTTTTCATGTACCATCTTCAGCATCGGCGAGGTCAGTGGACCAATTCCCCGCTCAGTGTGGTGTACGGGGTTCTGATCATCTACAGAGGGAGGTTTTTCATGTACCATCTTCAGCATCGGGGTCGGTGGACCAATTCTTCGCTCAGTGTGGTGTACGGGGTTGTTCTGATCATCTACAGAGGGAGGTTTTTCATGTACCATCTTCAGCATCGGCGAGGTCGGTGGACCAATTCCCCGCTCAGTGTGGTGATCATCTACAGAGGGAGGTTTTTCATGTACCATCTTCAGCATCGGGGTCGGTGGAGGAGATCTAGGGATCTCTTACTCTAATCTGCTCTATATTTTTCCATGATCAATGACCCCACAAAGCCTTGTAAGGCTGAAACGCTGCAAGGAGGGTTGGGACTGTCGGGTGCTTCCAGTCAAAGTGGGGCGTAGAGGCTTCATAGCACACTCAACAACCCTGTTTTTTGTGCAGTTGGGTTGCAAGCCCTCACGCTCCAAAAGGGTCATTGGGCAACTCCAGCAGACAGCCGAGGCAGCGTCCTTGTGGATCTGGCACAAGAGCCAATGCCCTAGGGGGGGGCCTTAAGTTCCGCCCCAAACCGATACCCCCCGGTGGTGTTTGCTGCTTGGGGCCGCCCATGTCCGTGCTACTGGAGTAGGCCCCGAAAGCTCCACGGACATGGGTTCCAGCTGAGGAGGGCGGCGGTATCGTGCGGCGGCTGCCGTATGTGTGTTTTGACCAGTCATCATCATTATCATCATTGTCGATGTTTTTGTTATCATCATCATTAATGTTATTGTTATAATAATCATCATAGTTGTCATTGCTGTTGTTATTATCATCATCATTACTGTCATCTTTATTTCTACACAGATCTTGCCGGATCAGTCTGGCTTCTGCAGCTCGGAGCACATCTACCCCGCTGGCTACTGCAGCACTCGAGTCTACGGCAGAATCGGCAACCCTGCCCAGCGCTGCCTGTACACCTGCAAGATCTCAGAGGAGAACAACGTTCCTGCGGTGAGTCTGAGGGAATGAGCGGCGGCAAGCAGAGCAAGCTTCCACAGACAGTAAACATGGTGGAAGGTCGAGGAAATTCCTTTTAGGACGATGATTTGTCTTTTGGCGCGTCATAGACGTTGAACCAACCCTCTCACAGTCGCACAGAGGGGGAGGTGCATCATAGATGTTCACCTTATTCATTCATACTCATTCATGAACTTTGAAATGTTCTGAAGTGAAGATACTGGTTTTATATAAAGTCTTTCCACCCCATGTCGGGGCCTCAAACGGCTTTTCCCTTTAGCCCCTGGTTGTTGGTAAAATGTATTTTCGTTGGGGGTAAAATAACTGACCCACCGTGTCTCCCTACACAGATTAGTTAGAGGCGAATAAATAGGGATATCTTGACTTGAATTACGCTTACTTGGAACTGATCTGGTGATTTTTGTGGTTACTGGCCTTACATAGCCTACAAAGGCTGATAGGCCATACAACTAACTCCATCCATCCGTCCATCCATCCACCCACCCACCCACCCCTACCCACCCACCCTTCCTTCCTTCCTTCCTTCCTTCCTTCCATCCTTCCATCCTTCCTTCCTTCCTTCCTTCCTTCCTTCCTTCCTTCCTTCCTTCCATCCATCCTTTCTTCCTTCCATCCATCCTTCCTTCCTTCCATCCATCCATCCATCCATCCACCCACCTACTCACCCACCCACCCTTCCTTCCTTCCTTCCTTCCTTCCTTCCATCCATCCTTCCTTCCTTCCTTCCATCCATCCATCCATCCATCCATCCATCCATCCATCCAAGTATTTTGATTGCAAGGCATCATGTGCATTACATTTTAGTACAAAATGGACAATGTTCATTATTTGTGTCAGAGTGTCTCAAATTTGTTTTCAGACAAATGTATCCTTGGCATAACTGCTTGCACCTGAGGAAATTTGTATCTTGGATGAACATATTGCACACACAAAAAAGTATTTCTGTTTCTTTGTGTGTGACAGTGTATAGCTGACCACTTTTCTGTTTTTTTCAGTTTGAGATTGTGGCAGAGGACAATCTGAACAACGTGGTTCGAGCCAGCTCTCCCAACGAGTGTCACTCTCTCCTCCTTCAGGCCATCAACAGGACTCGGTAACCTGATCTCTTTTCTCTTTCTCCTCCCTCTCTACTGTGTGTGTGTGTGTGTGTGTGTCTGTGTGTGTGTGAGTGGGTGAGTATGTCTCACTGTGTGTGTGTATTGTGTGTAGTGTTTAGTGTGTGTGTGTAGTGTGTGTGTAATATATGTGTGTGTGTGTGTGTGTGTGCTTGTAAATTGTATGTTTCTCCTCTTCCGGCTCTTTTTGTCTCTAGTCCATCTACCCATTGATCTGACCATCGCAGGGAATGCTACACAGTCTCTGTGATCTATGGCATGTTTCCCTACTCCACCCTCGACCCCATCCCTTTCACCACACACCCCTTTCACCACCCACCCCACTCACCACCCACCTCTCTCCATCCACCCCACTCAACACCCACCCCTCACCTCCCTCCATCCACCCCACTCAACACCCACCCCACTCACCCTCCAAGCCACTCACCCTCCAAACCACTCACCACCCACCCTAAATCAACATCCACCCCTTGCCACCCACCCCACTGACCACCCAAACCACTGACCACCCACTCCCTCACCAACCACCCCGTTCACCACCCACCCCTATCACCACCTACCCCTTTCACCACCTACCCCTTTCACCACCCACCCCTTTCACCACCCACCTCTTTCACCACCCAGCCCTCTCACCACCCGCCTCTCTTACTACCTATCTGAATCTCCGGCATCCCCACCCCTCTGACCACCCACCCCTTTCTTTCTCTCTTTCCACAGAGGGATGGATGTGGTTCCGACCAAAGGCAACGGTGCCGACTTCTTCGGTCTTTCTCACCCGGTCGTGCAGAACTTGATTCAGAGCTGTCCCGGGGCGCGGAAGTGTTCGGGCTACAAGTGGGTCAAGTTTGAGGTCAGCCGCTCCGAGACTCCAGACAGCGTTGTCCTGGCGCCTGGCGACCCCACTGTCAACTTTGATGCTCTGCAGGCAGTGCTGGGTGAGCTGGCATTGTTTGTGTGTTTGTTTGTTTGTTATTTGGTTGTTGTTGTTGCTGACCTGGTAAGTTTCCTGCTTGTTTTTGAAGAGTCCATCATCCACTTAAGACTAGTTTCAGGCAGTGCTCGGTGAGGTGGTCTTGTTTGTGTGTTTGTTTGTTTGTTATTTGGTTGTTGTTGTTGACCTGGTAAGTTGCCTGGTTGTTTTTGAAGAGTCCATCATCCACTTAAGACTAGTTTCAGGCAGTGCTCGGTGAGGTGGTCTTGTTTGTGTGTGTGTTTGTTTGTTATTTGGTTGTTGTTGTTGACCTGGTAAGTTGCCTGCTTGTTGCCTGGTTGTTTTTGAAGAGTCCATCATCCACTTCACTCTTACCACCGGTACCTTAGGCAAAAACCCTAACTCTAAACCCCACAAAAAGGGAGGCAACCATGTAAATTTTAACGGTTACCTTAAATAAAGATTAATTCAAAAATATATATATTTTTTCACAAAAGTTTTAATACTTTACTTTTGATAACATATTTCTCTTACATAAGAAATGCTCATCTTTCCTTTGAGGCTCAAATAATGGGCACCAAAAAATTCAAATACAGAGTAGCTAATAATCTCTGAAAAGATGCAGTCCCTCAACCCTCAGTTCCATTCACAAAACCATTATTATAACATCTTATCTAGACTACAGCCACAATCTAAAGCCCATGCAAGTGAAGAGTTAACTCCCCCTTGACCACACACACTGCCTTATGATAAAACACACAGTACCTCACAAGGGAAGATCATAGAGGACAAAATCAAAACGAAATAGAGACAAATCTAATAAAAACATTTTGATTGTGAAGAAGAGTTTGATTTCTTTGGCAGTGGTGACTTTCCACACTCGGTCCTCACAACTCTCTTTCGCCTGCTTTTAATAGTTTTATAACAGCATACATACAAGTTCGTCTGTTCGGCAACATGTTGGAAAAATGAATCATCTAGAAATAAATAAAAATTATCAGAGGCTGAGGCACCGACAAGCAGGTCACGAAGCACGCCCACTTCCTCCACAAACTTCTCTAGTGTGATCTGAGTCAGATTGCGGGTCCATTTCATTAGAGATGATCGCTGTCGACTTAGCTAGTCAGAATCTCTGGATCTAGGTCACTCTCATTGTCCTATTCCGGGTCAAACAGCGGTAATTCAACGCTTTTTGCACTGCTATCTTGGCAAAAAAACATGTGACATCGTGATGTTTACAAAATTCAGAAAAATTCACTCAATCGCCAGAAATTAAAAATCAAAATGGCAGGCGGCAGTCTATTCACTGCGTAGCTGATGCTCAAAATCTCGCGAGATTATCGTTACCATGGAAAACATAGCAGCTTCCACTGTAAGTGTGGCGTCATGGGGGACATGGCGGGACGTCCACGGGGGAGAAAAAGTTTTTTTGTGGGGCGCACCGGGACGTCCGGTGGTAAAAGGGCTAAGACTAGTTTCAGGCAGTGCTCGGTGAGCTGGCGTTGTTTGTGTGTGTTGTTTATTTGGTCGTTGTTGTTGTTGACCTGGTTAGTTGCCTACTTGGTTTGGAAGAGTCCATCATCCACTGAAGACTAGTTTCAGGCTGATGTTGTTTGTTTGTTTGTTTGAATTTCATTATAAAATGAGAGATTAAAGATTCTTGTTCTTTTTCTTCTTTTTCTTCTTCTACTTCTTCACGCCCCCTGTGGGTTGGGGGTCAGAATAGACCCACCGTGTCTCCCTTCACGATTGGTAAGAGGTAAATAAATAGGGATATCGTGACTCTATTTGCCTTCACTCTAGACTATTCTAATGACTTTCATGCTTAACTTAATGGCCTTACATAGCCTTCGAAAGCTGATAGGCCGTAAAACACCATCCATCCTTCCATCTTCTACTTCGCATAGTTATTATTTTCATTATCATTGTCATCATGAATCATCACCACCAATAGGCAACATTTTATTTTCATTATCATTGTCATCATGAATCATCACCACCATTAGGCAACATTTTATTTTCATTATCATTGTCATCATGAATCATCACCACAATAGGCAATTGTCATCATGAATCATCACCACCAATAGGCAATTGTCATCATGAATCATCACCACATTAGGCAACATTTTTGAATAAAAATTGTGGTTACAGTAACATGGCAACTACAACAACAACAACAACAACAACCAAAAAAGGTTGGTAGGTCTGCCTGAACTTTTTATTTATTTAATTAAGAGGCTAGATTGAACATAAATCAAAATGTTCTTTCACTGAAAACACTTGAAAAAAAAAAACACTTGTAAAGTGAATTCCCCCAGTGCTTGTAGGTCAGGAAAGATGAGTTTGTTGCTTGCTGTCAATTAAAAAAAAAGTTTTCTACGATGGGAAAAAATCGAGGGTCAGCAGCAAGAAACGGGGCCAGTCGGGTTAGCACAACCACAACTATTTTTGTGTGAGGCCTGCTTGTTATTTGTTGGTGTTATCATCATCATCATCACTATTATTATTATTATGTTGTTGTTGTTGTTGCAATTATCCATCCATATATCCATCCATCCTCTATCAATCCATCCATCCATCCATCCAAAATCCATGCATCCAACATCCATCCATCCAACATCCATCCATCCAACATCCATCCATCCATCCATCCAACATCCATCCATCCATCCATCCATCCATCCATCCATCCATCCATCCATCCATCATCTATCAATCCATCCATCCATCCTCCATCCATCCAACATCCATCCAACATCCATCCAACATCCATCCATCCAACCATCCATCCATCCATCCAACATCCATCCATCCATCCATCCATCCAACATCCATCCATCCAACATCCATCCATCCTCCATCCACCCATCCATCATCTATCAATCCATCCTCCATCCATCCATCCTCCATCCATCCAATATCCATCCATCCAAACTGGTAGGACTGCTGTGTGTTGCAGGTGGTGCCAAGTCTTTGAGTGGGAGTGTGGACCAGTCCACCAGCCTCCGCTCCCTGCTGACCAGCGGCTCCTTCTTCTCGAAGACCTGATGTCCACTGTCCCCCCTCTAGAGATTTGGACTGGCCTCCATGCTACTAGCTGTAGTGGTACATCTTTCCAGCAGACCTGTACTTTGACTCCACTAGAGTTTTGGACTGGCCTCGATGTCACTAGTAGTGGTGGTACATCTTTCCAGCAGATCTTTACTTTGACTCCACTAGAGTTTTGGACTGGCCTCCATGCTACTAGCTGTAGTGGTACATCTTTCCAGCAGACCTGTACTTTGCCCTCACTCCAGTTTTGGACCAGTCGAGTTACTTGCTGTAGTATATCTTTTCAACTGTGGAAATAGTTTTTGGCATATGGAGTCTCCACTAATTTCTCTCCCTCTCTGCCCTTGACTGGTATTCCTGATCCCCCCTTCTCCGCCCATTTTAGACTGCTTTTCTGTATTACCTGTAGGACAGGCAATTAACCCTTACCCTGGTGTCATCTGTACTGTCTGTATTACCTGTAGGACAGGCAATTAACCCTTACCCTGGTGTCATCTGTACTGTCTGTATTACCTGTAGGACAGGCAATTAACCCTTACCCTGGTGTCATAATATGTACTGTTTGGTCTGTCATCACCACCCCCCCAAAAAAACCTACATTTCATTTTCAAGAACGAGACACCTACCGTTTTCTTTTGCACATGCCATTGGAACTATTTAACAATATTTGTTTTTTAACTTTTTCCCCATCTCTCCCACCCCTGGGATTGAACCACGGCACAGTGCCTCACTGCAAAGTCCAACGCCTTAGCATGCTGGACCATCTACACCTCCTAAAAAAGAGGCTATCAATATCTCAGCAGAGGCTTTGGGTTGGCTTTGAACTCATGAGGGCACAAGGGGAGAGCACTGGGATGGTTAAACGTTTAGACATGCCAACAAGAAAGAAAGTTGTGATGTCCATGGGATCTTCCCAGTATCCATGTTGTATTGTACTGTTTAACAAAATATAACAAAACCTGCACCAGAAGAACTCACATTTGAACAAAGAACAATGTCACTGAATGTGGAAAATGTTAATGCAGAATTTTGGGGGTAACTTTTGGAAAGCACATTTCACACACACACACACTACACACACACACTCCTCCCCCCAAAAAAACCTCGTGGCATATGCTGCAACTAGCAGGCTTTTGTAAGTTATGGCCTGGCAGCATATGCTGTGACTAGCAGGCTTTTCCAAGTTATGGCCTGGCAGCATATGCTGTGACTAGCAGGCTTTTCCAAGTTATGGCCTGGCAGCATATGCTGTGACTAGCAGGCTTTTCCAAGTTATGGCCTGGCAGCATATGCTGTGACTAGCAGGCTTTTCCAAGTTATGGCCTGGCAGCGTATGCTGTGACTAGCAGGCTTTTCCAAGTTACGACCTGGCAGCGTATGCTGTGACTAGCATGCTTTTCCAAATTATGGCCTGGCAGCGTATGCTGCAACTAGCAGGCTTTTCCAAGTTATGGCCTAGCAGCATATGCTGCGACTAGCAGGCTTTTCCAAGTTACGACCTGGCAGCATATGCTGTGACTAGCATGCTTTTCCAAATTATGGCCTGGCAGCGTATGCTGCAACTAGCAGGCTTTTCCAAGTTATGGCCTAGCAGCATATGCTGTGACTAGCAGGCTTTTCCAAGTTACGGCCTGGCAGCATATGCTGTGACTAGCAGGCTTTTCCAAGTTATGGCCTGGCAGCGTATGCTGTGACTAGCAGGCTTTTCCAAGTTATGGCCTGGCAGCGTATGCTGTGACTAGCAGGCTTTTCCAAGTTATGGCCTGGCAGCGTATGCTGTGACTAGCAGGCTTTTCCAAGTTATGGCCTGGCAGCGTATGCTGTGACTAGCAGGCTTTTCCAAGTTCTGGCCTGGCAGCATATGCTGTGACTAGCAGGGTAAGGGTTAAACTGTCACTCTACATTACATGGACCTAAAAAGTCAACTCCATGAGTTGAAAAAGGGAGTATTCAGGGAGTTATTCAGATTCAACCATTAGCATTGTAAGAAATGTATACGAAGGCAGATCTGTTATTTTCTATATCTGTGTTTGCAAGGCAGAAAGGGGTGAAGAAGTTGTGGATTTCTATCAAGTTCTTTGCTGTGAGTTTGGGAAGGTGTGTATTTGTGTGTGTGTGTGTGTGTGCTTGCATGTTTGTGTGTGTGCGAGAAGCTTTTCACTTCAGTCTTGTAACCATGGCAACTGTAAGTTTGAGAAGTGAACTGCAGAAAATCTCCCACCAGCTGTGATGATGATGATGATGATGGATACAAGTCTGCCTGGCGATGGAGCAGGGGGTTATACCCACATGTTCCAGATGGATACAAGTCTGCCTGGCGATGGAGCAGGGGGTTATACCCACATGTTCCAGATGGATACAAGTCTGCCTGGAGATGGAGCAGGGGGTTATACCCACATGTTCCAGATGGATACAAGTCTGCCTGGCGATGGAGCAGGGGGTTATACCGACATGTTCCAGAAGAGAAGACCACAGGACTTGATCCCCCCCAAAAATGAGTAACCATGACAATTTGGCAGCTGTGAGAAATGCACTGCTGAAAATATCCCACCCACCGTAGGATGTGAAAGAGGAGGTAGACGAAGATGGATGTACTGTCTTAGTGATTGAGTCGAGGGTTTTTCCGACAAGTTCCAGAAGAAAAGACAACGGGATGCAACACAAAATGAGTTTTAGTTGTGAATCATTGCAACATGTCAGTACTTGGACAACTTTACTTTTCATAATGAAACTGACCTACAAAATAATTCCTGTATGTGTGCTATTAAACTTCTGACAAATGACATGTTGATAACATTTAAGTATCAAATTTGATCAATTAAAATTTTCTGTTTATCACATCTGACCAGTCTTTCCTGTCATAGAATGGAAAACTTATTTTGCAGACTTTGTAAACTAAGCCTTATATTGCTACTTGCTTCAATAATGATTTCCCCTTCATTCCAAACTTTTGACAACGGCTTTTGCAGGAAATTGCAAACGCAATATCTAGGTCACATCCGAGTCCAATAGGCTAGACAAAACAAGTGTATGGGTAAGGTAATTGGAAAGTATCAAGATATTTTTCACACAATGGCAGCTTAAATGTTTCATATTGCTCACTCCAGTTTTGTTGATGCATTCATTCATTTGTTTGTTCATTTTGCATCCAGGTATACACCATTCAAGTTTTGAATGGTGTATATGTCAAGACTGGAAAAATATGTTCTGTTTATTATTAAACACAAATTCGTAAATTGGTGTTTGTAGTCTTTTATCTCGCAGATTTACAAGAAATTCTCAAACCATGCATCTGGACGAGTGATTCATAAATAGGAAAAAAAAACTGAAAAAGTTTAGTCATTGCCATAGATTCAAGGTCTCAGGTCTCTTCAGATATCTCTATCTATCTATCTATATCTATATATATATGCTGTCCTCTTCAGGCTTATTGCCATCTCTTCCATGCGTCTTCATCCTTTCACGTGTATCCCCCGAGGGTTGGGAGTGAAAATAGGCCCACCATGTCTCTCTGTGAAACATCATGACTTGATTTGTGCCTAGGGTCTGTCTCAGAAACTGGTCCACAGCACAGTGACAGTTTTGGACCCCTCTTAAAATACTTCTACTACTGTATAATTTTATTATTTATTGCTCATTTTGTTTGAAATTGGTGAAAGAGATAATGGAAATAAAATGGAGTTTTAAAAAATGGCTTTTTAGTATTTTGTTTTTGCTTTTGTACAAAAATTGGGCCCAAAATGGCGCGCTGGTTTGTGACATGGCCATAGCCTGGTCTTGGAAAAGTACTGTGCATTGAAACTGTCGATCTTTGAAGGCAAAATACACATTACAAGGCGTCTTTTAAACAGTATCTACTTTGTTATTATTCGCAAAGTGCCCCAAAAGAAATCTTTTACCGAAATCTCGATCTGTTTTCATCTGCATCAGCTTCGTAACGCTTGGTGTCCTGACACAAACACGTCTTTTGGAATCGGCAACTTCGGCGGAGGAATACATTATACTGACACACATGGTGCCAACACACGCGCACATGTGCGTTGAACACGTGTGGAAACGCAGAACTTCATATGTTTATTATCACGAAAGAAATTTGAGTTTGAAGTTTCTGTAGCGGAATGGTGTCCAATTTTTCATGTTACGTGCCAATCGGCAATGTGTAAGTTCCTGCATTCCCGAAACGGCTAGGAACTACATTTTCAACACGAGAATGACCCAGTTCCTTGGGGAAGGATAGTAGTACACGTGGTTGTGCACTCGGAACGAAAGCTTGCTCAGTTCGGAGCGTTTTCTTCTTGGTGTCCAGGCTCGCCCCACGTGTTACGCGCCTGATCACATCTGGAGAGAACGTCGTAAAATGTAGGATTTTGACAAATTTTGAATAATCTGTTGCTATTTGCTATTTCCATGCGTTATATAGGGCCCTTCTCTTTTATTTACAGAAGTTTGGGAGTGCGAAAAAGCTATAATGTACGAGTAATTCGACTTTTCCGACGAACTACCGGAGCCCGACATTTTCTGGCTATGCATACCAGTCGAGAAAAGATTAATATTCCGTAGAATATTGTGAAGGAATTTCAGTGATTTGTTTGCACTAGTCATACAATTTAACTATTTTTACATTTAAAACAAGTTTGAAGTCAGAAATATGTTGTTATGTCGAGCCACGTGCGTGGAAAGGCTACACCATGTGCTTCGTAACATGGACACCACTTCCATAACCATAACTTGAGTCCATGTGACGCAGCTGATCCTGCAAAGGACGAATATCGCTACTTGTCTTTTTTATCGAACGCAACAGTGGTTTTACGCGTTTGGCGTAGTTGCAATCAACCACCTATTTATTAATATGTCAGAAAATATTGGCGAAGTTGTTGATACGTGACGGTGGCGCTGAAGCCCTTTGCTGACGATTAGCCTCATCACGCGGACACGTTCATTCATCCACACACCCTTCCATTCATTCGTCCATCCACCCATCTATCCATCCATTCACACACCCATCCATCAATCCATTCATCCACACACCCTCCCATTCATCCATCCATCCATCCACCCATCTATCCATACTTCCACACATCCTTCCGTTCATCCATCAACACACCCTTCCATTCATTAGTCCATCCACCCATAGATCCATCCATCCACACCCCCTTCCATCCATTCATCCATCCATCCAGCTCTGGCACCTGGCCGGGGAGTAGCCTACTACATTTATGCAGTGTAGACTGTCTCACCAGACTTGTTTCCTAGGCTTCTAGTCAGGGAGTGAGTGGTCAACTTCTTAGACTGTATGCCTTTTCCTCTGCGTTCAAAGAAATGCCTAGTCATTTTTTTCTTTTGTTTTTCTTTCTTCAATTTTGCCACAACATGCTTGTTTGCTTTTTAAGGGATACTTGTGGATTCAAATAAAGTAATCACAATGGCATGTCAAGCAGTTTTAATGTTTTGTTTATGGAAGGTGGGTGAAAGTGTGAATGTGGTGTCTTTGTTACGCGGCAAATACAATTTTATACACTGGTAACATTTCCTTGCAATTGAACATAGGTTCATTCAGAAAGGTTTTCTACACTGCTATGTCTTTATTTCACATGATGATGCTGGTTAACATCAACTTCCTAAGAAGTGTGTCATTTGATGACACTTTTTCAACACAAAAAAATATCAAAATGCCATCCCGACTTTAAGTTCACATGTTGGAAGTCAAGTACCCTTCTGAATCCCAAATATTTTGTTTACATGCTGTTTCTGTATGGCCATAGGGTGTATTCTTAAAATACAATGGTCTTTAACTACCATTTTGTAGTACTATTGGTTTGAATTTTGTGTCCATGTTACGCGGCCAATTTTCCTATTGGCCGCTCATTTCCAGACCCCTGGAGCCTGTATTCTTGTCTAAGTTATCTTTTCACCTGCATAACTCATTGCATCCATTGTTAGGCTTTATGAAAAAGTGCATTGCAGACTATTTAAAGCAACTTTTTTTTTGCACCACCATGTCACACTTTTAGGCCCAGTTTCTGAGACAGACCCCCTACTCTGAACTAGAGAATTTCATGCTCAGTGGCCATTCACAAAGGCTGATAGGCCATAAAACTCCATCCTTCCCTTAATACTCCATCCTTCCTTTTCATATGTAACTATTCATGTTCCTGTCCTCTTCATGTGTCCCTGTCCTCTTCATGTGTCCCAATGCACATTCCTGTCCTCTTCATGTGTTCCTGTCCTCTATGTATCTCTGTCCTCTTCATGTGTTCCTGTCCTCTATGTATCTCTGTCCTCTTCATGTGTTCCTGTCCTCTATGTATCTCTGTCCTCTTCATGTGTTCCTGTCCTCTATGTATCTCTGTCCTCTTCATGTGTTCCTGTCCTCTATTTATCTCTGTCCTCTTCATGTGTTCCTGTCCTCTTCATGTGTTCCTGTCCTCTTCATGTGTTCCTGTCCTCTTCATGTGTTCCTGTCCTCTATGTATCTCTGTCCTCTTCATGTGTTCCTGTCCTCTATGTATCTCTGTCCTCTTCATGTGTTCTTGTCCTCTATGCATCTGTCCTCTTCATGTGTTCCTGTCCTCTTCATGTGTTCCTGTCCTCTATGCATCTGTCCTCTCCATGTGTTCCTGACCTCTTCATGTGTTCCTGTCCTCTTCATGTGTTCCTGTCCTCTATGCATCTGTCCTCTTCATGTGTTCCTGTCCTCTTCATGTGTTCCTATCTTCTTCATGTGTTCCTGTCCTCTTCATGTGTTCCTGTCCTCTATGTATCTCTGTTCTCTTCATGTGTTCCTGTCCTCTATGTATCTCTGTCCTCTTCATGTGTTCCTGTCCTCTATGTATCTCTGTCCTCTTCATGTGTTCCTGTCCTCTATGTATCTCTGTCCTCTTCATGTGTTCCTGTCCTCTATGTATCTCTGTCCTCTTCATGTGTTCCTGTCCTCTTCATGTGTTCATGTCCTCTATGTATCTCTGTCCTCTTCATGTGTTCCTGTCCTCTTCATGTGTTCCTGTCCTCTATGTATCTCTGTCCTCTTCATGTGTTCCTGTCCTCTTCATGTGTTCCTGTCCTCTTCATGTGTTCCTGTCCTCTTCATGTGTTCCTGTCCTCTTCATGTGTTCCTGTCCTCTATGTATCTGTCCTCTTCATGTGTTCCTGTCCTCTATGTATCTCTGTCCTCTTCATGTGTTCCTGTCCTCTATGTATCTCTGTCCTCTTCATGTGTTCCTGTCCTCTATGTATCTCTGTCCTCTTCATGTGTTCCTGTCCTCTATGTATCTCTGTCCTCTTCATGTGTTCCTGTCCTCTTCATGTGTTCCTGTCCTCTTCATGTGTTCCTGTCCTCTTCATGTGTTCCTGTCCTCTTCATGTGTTCCTGTCCTCTATGTATCTCTGTCCTCTTCATGTGTTCCTGTCCTCTATGTATCTCTGTCCTCTTCATGTGTTCCTGTCCTCTATGTATCTCTGTCCTCTTCATGTGTTCCTGTCCTCTATGTATCTCTGTCCTCTTCATGTGTCCCAATGCAGATGTTCCCATCCTCTTCATGTGTTCCTGTCCTCTATGTATCTCTGTCCTCTTCATGTGTTCCTGTCCTCTATGTATCTCTGTCCTCTTCATGTGTTCCTGTCCTCTATGTATCTCTGTCCTCTTCATGTGTTCCTGTCCTCTATGTATCTCTGTCCTCTTTATGTGTTCCTGTCCTCTATGTATCTCTGTCCTCTTCATGTGTTCCTGTCCTCTATGTATCTGTCCTCTTCATGTGTTCCTGTCCTCTTCATGTGTTCCTGTCCTCTTCATGTGTCCCTGTCCTCTATGTATCTCTGTCCTCTTCATGTGTCCTCTTCATGTGTCCCAATGCACATTCCTGTCCTCTTCATGTGTTCCTGTCCTCTTCATGTGTTCCTGTCCTCTATGTATCTCTGTCCTCTTCATGTGTTCCTGTCCTCTACGTATCTCTGTCCTCTTCATGTGTTCCTGTCCTCTTCATGTGTTCCTGTCCTCTTCATGTGTTCCTGTCCTCTATGCATCTGTCCTTTTCATGTGTCCCAATGCAGATGTTCCTGTCCTCT
This sequence comes from Theodoxus fluviatilis, assembly GCA_034096865.1. Lineage (NCBI taxonomy): Eukaryota > Metazoa > Mollusca > Gastropoda > Cycloneritida > Neritidae > Theodoxus > Theodoxus fluviatilis. Next base: position 15,164 of record JAWQFJ010028212.1, on the reverse strand, counting down.
ATGTAACTCTGTCCCCTTTGTGTGTTCCTGTCCTCTGAATCTCTGTCCTCTTCATGTGTTCCTGTCCTCTATGTATCTCTGTCCTCTTCATGTGTTCCTGTCCTCTATGTATCTCTGTCCTCTTCATGTGTTCCTGTCCTCTATGTATCTCTGTCCTCTTCATGTGTTCCTGTCCTCTATGTATCTCTGACCTCTTCATGTGTCCCAATGCAGATGTTCCTGTCCTCTTCATGTGTTCCTGTCCTCTATGTATCTCTGTCCTCTTCATGTGTTCCTGTCCTCTATGTATCTCTGTCCTCTTCATGTGTTCCTGTCCTCTATGTATCTCTGTCCTCTTCATGTGTTCCTGGCCTCTATGTATCTCTGTCCTCTTCATGTGTTCCTGTCCTCTATGTATCTCTGTCCTCTTCATGTGTTCCTGTCCTCTATGTATCTCTGTCCTCTTCATGTGTTCCTGTCCTCTATGTATCTCTGTCCTCTTCATGTGTTCCTGTCCTCTATGTATCTCTGTCCTCTTCATGTGTTCCTGTCCTCTATGTATCTCTGTCCTCTTCATGTGTTCCTGTCCTCTATGTATCTCTGTCCTCTTCATGTGTTCCTGTCCTCTATGTATCTCTGTCCTCTTCATGTGTTCCTGTCCTCTATGTATCTCTGTACTCTTCATGTGTTCCTGTCCTCTTCATGTGTTCCTGTCCTCTATGTATCTCTGTCCTCTTCATGTGTTCCTGTCCTCTATGTATCTCAGTCCTCTTCATGTGTTCCTGTCCTCTATGTATCTCTGTCCTCTTCATGTGTTCCTGTCCTCTATGTATCTCTGTCCTCTTCATGTGTTCCTGTCCTCTACGTATCTCTGTCCTCTTCATGTGTTCCTGTCCTCTATGTATCTCTGTCCTCTTCATGTGTTCCTGTCCTCTATGTGTCTCTGACCTCTTCATGTGTTCCTGTCCTCTTCATGTGTTCCTGTCCTCTTCATGTGTTCCTGTCCTCTTCATGTGTTCCTGTCCTCTATGTATCTCTGTCCTCTTCATGTGTTCCTGTCCTCTATGTATCTCTGTCCTCTTCATGTGTCTCTCTGTCCTCTCATGTGTCCTCATGTCCTCCTCTTCATGTGTTCCTGTCCTCTATGTATCTCTGTCCTCTTCATGTGTTCCTGTCCTCTATCTCTGTCCTCTTCATGTGTTCCTGTCCTCTATGTATCTCTGTCCTCTTCATGTGTTCCTGTCCTCTATGTATCTGTCCTCTTCATGTGTTCCTGTCCTCTTCATGTGTCCCTGTCCTCTTCATGTGTTCCTGTCCTCTATGTATCTCTGTCCTCTTCATGTGTCCCAATGCACATTCCTGTCCTCTTCATGTGTTCCTGTCCTCTATGTATCTCTGTCCTCTTCATGTGTTCCTGTCCTCTATGTATCTCTGTCCTCTTCATGTGTTCCTGTCCTCTACGTATCTCTGTCCTCTTCATGTGTTCCTGTCCTCTTCATGTGTTCCTGTCCTCTTCATGTGTTCCTGTCCTCTTCATGTGTTCCTGTCCTCTATGCATCTGTCCTTTTCATGTGTCCCAATGCAGATGTTCCTGTCCTCTATGTATCTGTCCCCTTTGTGTGTTCCTGTCCTCTATGTATCTCTGTCCTCTTCATGTGTTCCTGTCCTCTATGCATCTCTGTCCTCTTCATGTGTTCATGTCCTCTATGTATCTCTGTCCTCTTCATGTGTTCCTGTCCTCTATGTATCTCTGTCCTCTTCATGTGTCCCAATGCAGATGTTCCCATCCTCTTCATGTGTTCCTGTCCTCTATGTATCTCTGTCCTCTTCATGTGTTCCTGTCCTCTATGTATCTCTGTCCTCTTCATGTGTTCCTGTCCTCTATGTATCTCTGTCCTCTTCATGTGTTCCTGTCCTCTATGTATCTCTGTCCTCTTCATGTGTTCCTGTCCTCTATGTATCTCTGTCCTCTTCATGTGTTCCTGTCCTCTATGTATCTCTGTCCTCTTCATGTGTTCCTGTCCTCTATGTATCTCTGTCCTCTTCATGTGTTCCTGTCCTCTATGTATCTCTGTCCTCTTCATGTGTTCCTGTCCTCTATGTATCTCTGTCCTCTTCATGTGTTCCTGTCCTCTATGTATCTCTGTCCTCTTCATGTGTTCCTGTCCTCTATGTATCTCTGTCCTCTTCATGTGTTCCTGTCCTCTATGTATCTCTGTCCTCTTCATGTGTTCCTGTCCTCTATGTATCTCTGTCCTCTTCATGTGTTCCTGTCCTCTATGTATCTCTGTCCTCTTCATGTGTTCCTGTCCTCTATGTATCTCTGTCCTCTTCATGTGTTCCTGTCCTCTATGTATCTGTCCTCTTCATGTGTTCCTGTCCTCTATGTATCTCTGTCCTCTTCATGTGTTCCTGTCCTCTATGTATCTCTGTCCTCTTCATGTGTTCCTGTCCTCTATGTATCTCTGTCCTCTTCATGTGTTCCTGTCCTCTATGTATCTCTGTCCTCTTCATGTGTTCCTGTCCTCTATGTATCTCTGTCCTCTTCATGTGTTCCTGTCCTCTATGTATCTCTGTCCTCTTCATGTGTTCCTGTCCTCTTCATGTGTTCCTGTCCTCTTCATGTGTTCCTGTCCTCTTCATGTGTTCCTGTCCTCTTCATGTGTTCCTGTCCTCTATGTATCTCTGTCCTCTTCATGTGTTCCTGTCCTCTATGTATCTCTGTCCTCTTCATGTGTTCCTGTCCTCTATGTATCTCTGTCCTCTTCATGTGTTCCTGTCCTCTTCATGTGTTCCTGTCCTCTATGTATCTCTGTCCTCTTCATGTGTTCCTGTCCTCTATGTATCTCAGTCCTCTTCATGTGTTCCTGTCCTCTATGTATCTCTGTCCTCTATGTATCTCTGTCCTCTTCATGTGTTCCTGTCCTCTTCATGTGTTCCTGTCCTCTTCATGTGTTCCTGTCCTCTTCATGTGTTCCTGTCCTCTATGTATCTCTGTCCTCTTCATGTGTTCCTGTCCTCTATGTATCTCTGTCCTCTTCATGTGTTCCTGTCCTCTATGTATCTCTGTCCTCTTCATGTGTTCCTGTCCTCTATGTATCTCTGTCCTCTTCATGTGTTCCTGTCCTCTATGTGTCTCTGTCCTCTTCATGTGTTCCTGCCCTCTATGTATCTCTGTCCTCTTCATGTGTTCCTGTCCTCTATGTGTCTGTCCTCTTCATGTGTCCTAATGTGCATGTCCAAGTGAGGCAGGTCTCTTCGTGGGTCTTTGCCCTATTCAAGTGTCCCAGACCTCTTCCTGAGCTCTGCTGTCCACAACTAAGGGAAACTGAAGTGAAAACCATCCACCACACTTGTAACTTGGAGCATGGGTACATTCATTTATTCATTCTTCATTCACTCATTCTGAGCGTGATGGGGAGGAGGCACCCATCTTGACTCCACACAGAACAAGAGGTATTGCATCAGCTGTTGTGTGCACCAGTTGCATCCCTGGGAACTGGGATTGTCCTACGAGTAGGACTGTTGAATCCAGGCACACATACACGTGTACATACACACACGTATACATACACACACATATACATACACACACATACACATGTGTACATACATACATACACGTATACATACATACATACATACATACATATGTGTACATACATACATACACACACACATGTGTACATACATACATACAAGTGTGTACATACATACATACACGTATACATACACACACACACATGTGTACATACATGCCAAAGCATGTGATGGGCCAGTCTGCCACATCACCAGTCGGAGGCAGCCTGGTTTGTGTATGAATTTTTCACAATTAGTATCAATTTGTGATAAATTTAGGATGAAACAATAGTTAGCACATGCTTGTCAAATTTTCTCAATACCATTTTTTGCCATTAATATGTAGGTCGTGAGATATCAGAATCCATTGAAAAGAGCTTCAACATGGTGCACACTGCCAATGTTTGCAAGTCTCTCTGTCAAAACTGCCATTCTAAAACATGCAGTCATCAAACTCATTTGACAGACCAAAGTTGAAATTGATTCTCTTCCAGCCTTCAGTGAGAGACGTGTTCATTTCGGCACAGGAACGATATTGCAGCTGAAAAGAGAAAAAGTGAAGAAAAATATATCTCAGTCTGCTGTCAAATTCAAAGCGCACATCAGCAAACAAATACACACAGATCATTACTGCAGCTGCAATTTGCTGAGAAAATGAGTGTGAGGAAAAAAACTTGCCACACAAATTTTGAGTATAAGAGTGGAAATGTTTTCACTTACTCGCAGTGCATCGGTGTGAAGTGCTGATGCAGTCAGTGAAGAAGTGTGTGTGTGTGTGTGTGTGTGTAGATGTGTATGCCTAGATGTGTATATGTGCGTGTGTGTGTCTAGATGTGTATATATGTGTGTATGCCTAGATGTGTATGTGTGTATGTGCCTAGATGTGTATATATGTGTGTATGCCTAGATGTGTATATATATGTATGCCTAGATGTGTATGCCTAGATGTGTTTGTGTGTGTGCGCCTAGATGTGTATGCCTAGATGTGTATATGTGTTTGTGTGCCTAGATGTGTATGCCTAGATGTGTTTATGTGTGTGTGTGCCTAGATGTGTATATGTGTGTATGCCTAGATGTGTATGCCTAGATGTGTATATGTGTGTATGCCTAGTTGTGTATGTGTATGCCTAGATGTGCATATATGTATGTATGCCTAGATGTGTATGCCTAGATGTGTATGTGTTTGTGTGCCTAGATGTGCATATATATGTGTGTGCCTAGATGTGTATATATGTGTGCATGCCTAGATGTGTATGCCTAGATGTGTATATGTGTGTGTGTGCCTAGATGTGTATATATGCTGCCTAGATGTGTATGCCTAGATGTGTATATGTGTGTGTGTGTCTAGATGTGTATATATGTGTGTGTATGCCTAGATGTGTATATATGTGTGTGCCTAGATGTGTATATATGTGTGTATGCCTAGATGTGTATGCCTAGATGTGTATATGTGTGTGTGCCTAGATGTGTATATATGCATGTATGCCTAGATGTGTATGCCTAGATGTGTATATGTGTGTGTGTGTCTAGATGTGTATATATGTGTGTGTATGCCTAGATGTGTAGATGTCTGTGTGTGTGTCTAGATGTGTATATATGTGTGTATGCCTAGATGTGTATGCCTAGATGTGTATATGTGTGTATATGTGTATGCCTAGATGTGTATATGTGTGTGTGTTCCTAGATGTGTAAATATGTATGTCTAGATGTGTGTGTATGTGTGTGCTTGTATGCCTAGATGTGTGTGTATGTGTGTGTGTGTGTGTGTACCTAGATGTGTGTGCTTGTATGCCTAGATGTGTGTGTGTGTGCTTGTATGCTTAGATGTGTGTATGTGTTTGTATGCCAAGATGTGTGTGTGTCTGCATTTGGTGTTCTGTATGGATGTGTGTTTGGCATGTGTGTGTGTGTATCTGCATTTGGTGTTCTGTATGGATGTGTGTTTGGCGTGTGTGTGTGTATCCATATGTTTGTGAGTGCATCTTATGTGTGTGTGTGTGTGCACTTGTTCAGACCAATTTTTATTTCTATGTTTGTTCTCTGCATACAGAGCAAATGATATGTGCTAAGCATATATTCATCATGATAATCAGCACTCTCATCCTTTTCATTTGTTACCATCATTGTCATCAACATCCAACATGTTGTGTGTTCAAAGGGACCAAGAGTAAATAAGAAAAGAGTAAACTTGTTGATCACGATTCAATTATGATTACCAACACACACACAAACAATGATGACCATAAATTAAAATGTACGCAAACTGTTACAATAAAGCCTGTGTAGATCAAAAATACTTATCAAACCCCCTTAAAAAAAAACTTGCAAACACGCATACACACACAACATGGACACACATGTGCATGTACAACACACACACACACACACACACGTGTGCTAAATATGCACACACACACATGCATGTACTAAACACACACACACACACACACAATTATGCACAAAACTTGCACACACATGCAAATACACACACAGAGATAAAATCTTACACGAAGCATAGATGTGTGATTGTGCACCTCATTCCTTCTGCGAGATTTTCAATCTCTCACCTCCAACACAAACTTTCAATCTCTCACCTCCAACACAAACTTTCTGTGAGATTTTCAATCTCTCACCTCCAACACAAACTTTCTGAGGTGGTGGGGGGGGGGTGTGGTGGTGGGGTGGTGGTGGTGGTGGTGGTGGTGGTGGTGGGGGGGTGGTGGGGGGGGGGGGGGGGGTGGTGGTGGTGGGGGGGGGTGGTGGGGGGGGGGGTGGTGGGGGGGGTGGTGGTGGTGGTGGGTGGTGGGTGGGGGGTGGGGGGGGGGGTGTGTGGGGGGGGTGTGGTGGGGGGTGGGTGGGGGGGTGGTGGTGGTGTGTGGTGGGGTGGTGGTGGTGGGGGTGGTGGGGTGGTGGTGTGGGGGTGGTGGTGGTGGGGGGGGGGGGGGTTGGTGGTGGTGGTGGGGGGGGGGGTTGGTGGGTGGTGGGAAAGTATTTTGGGCCATGTTACCTCCACCACAACTATGTTTGTGTGTGTGCTTAAACATGCCTTCATTCAGAGACTGCAAGGACACAAGGGTACCTCTGCCTCATTCTGTAAACCCGAGTCAGTAGTATTGACTCTGGCACAGTTCGCAATGAATGCGTAATAGGCTTGACCCTTGGCATTACAGCCTTGCGCCAAAAATAGTTCGTTCTGATAATATTTTTCTCTCCACTTTTTACAGAAATCATTCAGATGTCAAAACGTGGTTCCATTTCAACACAAACATTTTATTGTATCGAATAAACGCTTGTTTGTTGTCTCAACAAGAGTAAGTTATGAGTTTTGTGCGAAATAGTCTTAGAACTACTTTAACGGCGTATGTCAGGGAGCACATCGGCTATCCCACAAGTCTCTCGTGTGACCTCCGCTTGCATAAATTGGCCGAAAACCTTCCATCACGTGACGTCAACAGTGCTAGAGATACTTTTGCCGGTAGGCGAAATCTCTAGTTTACTAGAATGCCTCTGCCTTCGGGGCATCGAGCCCAGACCAAGGGCATCCATGAAGATCCGCATCTCAAACTGCCTGAATCGCTTTGCTCTCCATGTAAACACCCTGCAGCTATGGACTCGGTGTGCATGGACATAAATGCCCATGAAAATGCCGATTTTCAGGTAGTAGCATCTTCATCATGACATGATCTGATCTCTCCCCTTCCCATGGAGGAACGCCCTAGAGAAATAGATTTACCTGGACTTATCTCCCATCGAAAACATGGACATAACAGGAGTGCTAGTTTTATTAGTTCTCCACCTGACCTCTCTACTTTCCTCAAGGTTACACTTACAACCCACAGACTTCCCTTGTACTCCTGTGAAACACCGCCTTTGACTACAGACTACAAACCAGCTAAATGCATCGCTGTGACATACTGTCTTTGAAACCGCAGACACTACAGAAGTGGTACAGACTACAAACCAACTTATATCCCTGTGACATACTATACAGCCTCTGAAAATACAGACATTACAGAAGTGGTACAGACTACAAACCAACTTGTATTGATGTGACATACCGCCTTTGAAATCAGACACTACAGAAGTGGTACAGACTACAAACCAGCTTGCATTACCTCCTTTGAAATCAGACACTACAGAAGCTGCACAGACTACAAACTTGTACTGCTGTGACATACCGCCTTTGAAAACACATACACTACAGAAGTGGTATCTGCTGGGACACAGAAACTAATGTGCCTCTGTGACATAGTGCCTTTGACAACACAGACACAATGAGTGGCAATCTAGGACAAATTGCTTCACCTGCACTGCCTATCCCACCAAGGAGTAAATGGGAGGCTGGGCACAACATGGCAGAAAGTGGTGATAACATTTCATAGGAAAAAAATGTCCTTCCCCAAAAGAACATGATAAAGTTTGCTGTGAAACTCTGGGTGGAAAGTCATGATACAAATTCCAGCATCTTCACCTTTGAAGGAATGGACATAGTTCCTACAGCAAACCTGCCAACATAAACACAGCGATACATGCAGTGCTGTATATTCATCAGTGCATAATTTGATTTCCTTCTTTCCCATGTGTGATCACCCTTCCAAAGTGTACTTGTTCCACTTTGACACACTCAACTATGGAAATGCAGACATAAGCAAAATATATCTTTATCAGCACATGATCCAATCTCCTTACTTCCCAAAAGGAAAGGGAAATTCCTTCACTCTCGTTTCTACATATACATGTATATCTATATACAGAAATGCAGACATCAGCGGAGGGGTGCTGTCTCCCTCTTCATCAGTACATGATCTGGACTCTCTATGGTTCAGGGCAAAATCCTCAAGGAACAAACAAGGCAAAGCTTGTCTATCAGCCAGAAATCTCCATTATCTTCTTGTTCCCATCACGCCCCACTTCTCGTCCCAAGCTGCAAACAAGCCATGCCACGTGGAATACAGCCACTCCTCCTACGGCCATCTGATGACCAGGCTTGTGATGCGGTCAACCACAGCTATCTTGTCATCATCCCACAGGGCTTGACCCTTCCGTGTTGGGGCAACACTCAGGAAGTGGCGATGGAAGGAGAGATGATGGAGGGAATGATGATGGAAGGAGAGATGAAGAAATGGAGAGACAGACTTGAAACAGTCATGCAGAAACGTATCATGCCACATAAGCAAGGAAGCTATGAGCAGAGAGATGAGATGATTCGGATGCAGCATCTTAGATGATCATGATTTATCCTTTCCTTATTGACTACTCGGATTGAGACTCTTTCAGTTACAAAGTGGAAAGAATGTATGATTAATTTCCTTCTTACACTAAGAAATCATTGTCCATCTCATCTTTAAAAACTGCCCAAGGTTACAAGTCATTTAATGGAGAGCAAAATGTATAGGTGTACATAATACTTTGTTTTTACAACTGTGTACATGTATATAATCTATTGCCTTAATAACCCCCTGTAGGTGAGTTGGGGGGGGGGGGGGGGGGAGAGAGAGAGAGAGAGAGAGAGGAGAGAGAGAGAGAGAGGAGAGAGAGAGAGAGAGAGAGAGAGAGAGAGAGAGAGAGAGAGAGAGAGAGAGAGAGAGAGAGAGAGTTTCAAAGAAAGGGCCATTGAAAAAAAAGGTGTATGCTCAATATACAACACTCATGACATAAAGTATATTATTGAGTTAGCCCTGCTTGGAATGGAAAACTTTTCCACTCTGCTGTACTGGCACAGACAGCCTGAAATTCCTGTTCATCGTCTAATTAGCTTGATATGGCCACTTTTCCAACAAATTCATTACTAACATCTTTTCACTAGGTTAAAAAAAGAAGTTGTTGGTATGGTAACATGGTAACAACAACAGCAACCTGACTGACAACCCCCCCCCCCCAACTCCAAACTTTTTTTCAATCTCACACACACACACACACACACACACACACACACACACACACACACACACACACACACACACACATGTATACATGCTCAATAGCACACTCAACCACACAAATGCACACTCAAACATACACTGCCATGCACATGCTTAAACACATGTGCATACATACACACACAATACTAAAAATGGACATGGCTGTAAGATTTACAGGGATAGGCACTCTGGAAGACTGATAGAAAGACGAACACACACAGATGGAGAGAGTGACAGGGATAGGCACTCTGGAAGACTGATAGAAAGACGAACACACACAGATGGAGAGAGTGACAGGGATAGGCACTCTGGAAGACTGATAGAAAGACGAACACACACAGATGGAGAGAGTGACAGGGATAGGCACTCTGGAAGACTGATAGAAAGACGAACACACACAGATGGAGAGAGTGACAGGGATAGGCACTCTGGAAGACTGATAGAAAGACGAACACACACAGATGGAGAGAGTGACAGGGATAGGCACTCTGGAAGACTGATAGAAAGACGAACACACACAGATGGAGAGAGTGACAGGGATAGGCACTCTGGAAGACTGATAGAAAGACGAACACACACAGATGGAGAGAGTGACAGGGATAGGCACTCTGGAAGACTGATAGAAAGACGAACACACACAGATGGAGAGAGTGACAGGGATAGGCACTCTGGAAGACTGATAGAAAGACGAACACACACAGATGGAGAGAGTGACAGGGATAGGCACTCTGGAAGACTGATAGAAAGACGAACACACACAGATGGAGAGAGTGACAGGGATAGGCACTCTGGAAGACTGATAGAAAGACGAACACACACAGATGGAGAGAGTGACAGGGATAGGCACTCTGGAAGACTGATAGAAAGACGAACACACACAGATGGAGAGAGTGACAGGGATAGGCACTCTGGAAGACTGATAGAAAGACGAACACACACAGATGGAGAGAGTGACAGGGATAGGCACTCTGGAAGACTGATAGAAAGACGAACACACACAGATGGAGAGAGTGACAGGGATAGGCACTCTGGAAGACTGATAGAAAGACGAACACACACAGATGGAGAGAGTGACAGGGATAGGCACTCTGGAAGACTGATAGAAAGACGAACACACACAGATGGAGAGAGTGACAGGGATAGGCACTCTGGAAGACTGATAGAAAGACGAACACACACAGATGGAGAGAGTGACAGGGATAGGCACTCTGGAAGACTGATAGAAAGACGAACACACACAGATGGAGAGAGTGACAGGGATAGGCACTCTGGAAGACTGATAGAAAGACGAACACACACAGATGGAGAGAGTGACAGGGATAGGCACTCTGGAAGACTGATAGAAAGACGGACACACACAGATGGAGAGAGTGACAGGGATAGGCACTCTGGAAGACTGATAGAAAGACGAACACACACAGATGGAGAGAGTGACAGGGATAGGCACTCTGGAAGACTGATAGAAAGACGAACACACACAGATGGAGAGAGTGACAGGGATAGGCACTCTGGAAGACTGATAGAAAGACGAACACACACAGATGGAGAGAGTGACAGGGATAGGCACTCTGGAAGACTGATAGAAAGACGAACACACACAGATGGAGAGTGACAGGGATAGGCACTCTGGAAGACTGATAGAAAGACGAACACACACAGATGGAGAGAGTGACAGGGATAGGCACTCTGGAAGACTGATAGAAAGACGAACACACACAGATGGAGAGAGTGGCAGGGATAGGCACTCTGGAAGACTGATAGAAAGACGAACACACACAGATGGAGAGAGTGACAGGGATAGGCACCCTGGAAGACAGATAGAAAGACGAACACACACAGATGGAGAGAGTGGCAGGGATAGGCACTCTGGAAGACTGATAGAAAGACGAACACACACAGATGGAGAGAGTGGCAGGGATAGGCACTCTGGAAGACTGATAGAAAGACGAACACACACAGATGGAGAGAGTGACAGGGATAGGCACTCTGGAAGACTGATAGAAAGACGAACACACACAGATGGAGAGAGTGGCAGGGATAGGCACTCTGGAAGACTGATAGAAAGACGAACACACACAGATGGAGAGAGTGACTGACAGGGATAGGCACTCTGGAAGACTGATAGAAAGACGAACACACACAGATGGAGAGAGTGACTGGCAGGGATAGGCACTCTGGAAGACAGATAGAAAGACGAACACACACAGATGGAGAGAGTGACAGGGATAGGCACTCTGGAAGACTGATAGAAAGACGGACACACACAGATGGAGAGAGTGACAGGGATAGGCACTCTGGAAGACTGATAGAAAGACGGACACACACAGATGGAGAGAGTGACAGGGATAGGCACTCTGGAAGACTGATAGAAAGACGGACACACACAGATGGAGAGAGTGACAGGGATAGGCACTCTGGAAGACTGATAGAAAGACGAACACACACAGATGGAGAGAGTGACAGGGATAGGCACCCTGGAAGACTGATAGAAAGACGAACACACACAGATGGAGAGAGTGGCAGGGATAGGCACTCTGGAAGACTGATAGAAAGACGAACACACACAGATGGAGAGAGTGACAGGGATAGGCACTCTGGAAAACTGATAGAAAGACGAACACACACAGATGGAGAGAGTGACAGGGATAGGCACTCTGGAAGACTGATAGAAAGACGAACACACACAGATGGAGAGAGTGACAGGGATAGGCACTCTGGAAGACTGATAGAAAGACGAACACACACAGATGGAGAGAGTGACAGGGATAGGCACTCTGGAAGACAGATAGAAAGACGAACACACACAGATGGAGAGAGTGACAGGGATAGGCACTCTGGAAGACTGATAGAAAGACGAACACACACAGATGGAGAGAGTGGCAGGGATAGGCACTCTGGAAGACTGATAGAAAGACGAACACACACAGATGGAGAGAGTGACAGGGATAGGCACTCTGGAAGACTGATAGAAAGACGGACACACACAGATGGAGAGAGTGACAGGGATAGGCACTCTGGAAGACTGATAGAAAGACGAACACACACAGATGGAGAGAGTGGCAGGGATAGGCACTCTGGAAGACTGATAGAAAGACAAACACACACAGATGGAGAGAGTGACAGGGATAGGCACTCTGGAAGACTGATAGAAAGACGAACACACACAGATGGAGAGAGTGACAGGGATAGGCACTCTGGAAGACTGATAGAAAGACGAACACACACAGATGGAGAGTGACAGGGATAGGCACTCTGGAAGACTGATAGAAAGACGAACACACACAGATGGAGAGTGACAGGGATAGGCACTCTGGAAGACTGATAGAAAGACGAACACACACAGATGGAGAGAGTGGCAGGGATAGGCACTCTGGAAGACTGATATAAAGACGAACACACACAGATGGAGAGAGTGACAGGGATAGGCACCCTGGAAGACTGATAGAAAGACGAACACACACAGATGGAGAGAGTGGCAGGGATAGGCACTCTGGAAGACTGATAGAAAGACAAACACACACAGATGGAGAGAGTGGCAGGGATAGGCACTCTGGAAGACTGATAGAAAGACGAACACACACAGATGGAGAGAGTGACAGGGATAGGCACTCTGGAAGACTGATAGAAAGACGAACACACACAGATGGAGAGAGTGGCAGGGATAGGCACTCTGGAAGACTGATAGAAAGACGAACACACACAGATGGAGAGAGTGACTGACAGGGATAGGCACTCTGGAAGACTGATAGAAAGACGAACACACACAGATGGAGAGAGTGACTGGCAGGGATAGGCACTCTGGAAGACAGATAGAAAGACGAACACACACAGATGGAGAGAGTGACAGGGATAGGCACTCTGGAAGACTGATAGAAAGACGAACACACACAGATGGAGAGTGACAGGGATAGGCACTCTGGAAGACTGATAGAAAGACGAACACACACAGATGGAGAGAGTGACAGGGATAGGCACTCTGGAAGACTGATAGAAAGACAAACACACACAGATGGAGAGAGTGGCAGGGATAGGCACTCTGGAAGACTGATAGAAAGACGAACACACACAGATGGAGAGAGTGGCAGGGATAGGCACTCTGGAAGACTGATAGAAAGACGAACACACACAGATGGAGAGAGTGACAGGGATAGGCACTCTGGAAGACTGATAGAAAGACGAACACACACAGATGGAGAGAGTGACAGATGCCTCACCCCAGCAGGCCGGGCCCACTCCAAGTGTTGGGGGTGACACTGAACGACGTCAGCTGACCCTGACGCAGCACGCGCACCCGCACTGCTTTCTGTCACGCAACAAGGAAAATGCAGCATGAGTTTTTTTGACAAAAGCATATTTACCATCTCTAGCAGTTTTTAAAAAACACATTCTTGTGCACACATTAATTCATGCACACTCACTCACACTCACTGCTTTCATTCAACAAGGAAAATGCAGCATTAATTCTAAATATTCTAGACAAACATGTGTTCTCCATCTCTAACACAGTCTCTTAGAAGCATGCTCTTGTGCCCACATAAATTCATGTACACAGGTAAACCATCTGTCATTCAACAAGGATTTGCCTTGGGCAAAGGCTATTGTTATTTGTTGACTCCAGCCAAAAACCAAGGCAACAGCAAAATGTTGTTATGTTGTACTGTTATGTGGGGATTATCTTCAGCCATGGTAAGCTCCTAACATAACAACTGGCATTCTCTGGAGTGACAGAGATCAAATCCCCTGAAGACGGAGTGTGGCTGCCTATATGGCGGGGTGTTCAAAAACAGTCAGTCACACACACAATCATCTCACCCACTTGGGTGATCCTGGGAGTGTTTAGCCCAGGTACGCAACAACAACAACAACAACAACAACATTCAACAAGGATAACTCAGCTTGAACTCTCCAGACAAATGTGTGCTCTCCATCTCTTATCTCCCTGTGGGTTGGGGGTACAAACTGACCCACAGCATCTCCCTATGCAAGGCCAAAAAGTACAGAAATCAGGACTTCAATGCTCTTATTCTAACCAGCTCTGATGATCATCTTGTGCTCAATGGTCTTAAATAGCCCACGAAGGCCAATAGGCCATTAAACTCCATCCATCCATATAATAATTTTTTAATATCAGTGGCAGTCTCTACGGAATATGCTCTTGTGCACATATTAATCCATGCACATAGATCTGTATGTGCTTCTGTCTCTTTCTACTACTCTGGGGGGGTGTGTGTGTGTGTGTGTGTTGGAGGGCATACATACATGTGTGTGTATGTGTGCATGTGCGTTCATTTGTGTTCTTGTGTGCACACAGTGTGCGTGTCATCTCTGACTGACTGACTGTCTCTCTGTATGTCTTACATACACATACAGAGTAACACACACATATATGCACACACACACACACACACACACACCAACACACACTGACATTTACAGTCTCTCTCACACACACACACACAGACACACACACACACAGACAGACACACTGTTACATAACCGTCCCCTTGATTTTTCTGAACTAGGGGTATGAATCAAATTTTCTTCCAGATTAGGAACGGCTATGAACCTTAATAATTCCCTTGGCTCAATAATTGATTATATGCCTCATGCCATGCACAAAATCACTAACAAACAAAGGTTATTCTGAACAAAACTATTTCTTTAATGTATAATAAAGATATTCCA